>APFE030934530.1:74696-110490 GCA_000404065.3 Pinus taeda | reverse complement strand
ATAGATATTAAAAGAACATATGTCAACTCTACATTGAGCTCACACATCACCCTCATATTGAATTGTAGAATGTGTCCCACGATAAATTAAGACCCTTTAACAAACACATAAATATTCAAAGTATAAAGCTAACCAAGTGTTAATTGAAATCATCTTCCACCAACAAACCCATAATAAAAGATACATAAATATATAGGCAAATCTCTCACCCAAGTGCACACAAATTCCAAAACACATACCTATGATAATCTACTCTTACAAAAATACATTATTTTCACATCTGGCTCATATTCTTAAGCCTTCCAAAAAAAAAGTTAAACTTAGACTAACTAAGTCTAAAACCAAGCATGGAATTATTATCAAAGCTAAGATCTTGGAGCGAGCTGAACTGGGCGATCAGGAGTGAGCTGCCTCGGCCCTCGCAGGCCTTCGCACCATGCGTGCTCTAAGGTCTATTGACTTCAGCGGATTTTCGGATCAGAAGTGCTGCCTCGTTGTAGATTTAGTGGCCGCTTCCCGTGTCCCTTGTGTGCGTGCTCAGCCTCTGCTCCCTGAGGGTGGATCCGCCTGAGCCTGAGGGTGGGCTGCTTTATGGAGATCTGCGCCAAAATCTGTCTGGCTTTTCTCTAAGGTTCGAGATCATGGAGACTCTGGGCTCCCCACAGGGTTCCCCATCTATTCCTCTGCCTCTTTCGCCTTCAGAGGCCTTCAATCGGCTTTTGGCAGGGCTTCCTAAGAAGAAAACCCCTGAACCTTCGAAATTTGTTAAAAAGTTTATTGATATCCCAGTGATCTCCCTTCCGCCTGAAACCCCGATGCAAGTTGCTCTGTCACTGTCCGAACGAGCCCTCATTGGCCAGTTTACGGGGCTTTGGCCATCCCCAAAATCCATAGAGAGCTGGGTCTCCAGAAACTGGGTGTTGTTGATCAGAGAAAACGTTACTTCTTATTTTCTGGGGAGAGGGTACTTCCTCTTCGAATTTACTGCAAAGGAAGACAAAGACCCGATCTTTCGAAACGTCCCCTACTTCATGGGTCCTCAGGGTCTGTACCTCAACAAATGGACCTCGGATTTCGATCCAGAAGTCGATGTGCCTAACGCAGTTCCGGTGTGGGTTAGACTCCCGAACCTCCCGGTCCATTGTTGGAATTGGAACTCACTGCGTCACATTGGAAATGCCCTGGGGAAATTTATTGATCAAGCGAACAAAAAGGACCAATACGACTGCGCCTAGATATGCATAGAAGTGGATCTGGAGGTAGGGCTTCCTGAGGCCATCAAGATAAATGTAGGAAGTTGGACGCACCTGCAGAAGTTGGACTATGAGCAACTGCCCTTCAAATGTTGTAAATGTCACGTGTATGGTCATTTCGCCAGAGGCTGCCCATCCAACATCGAGGCCACGCAGGGAAAGGAGGACAGGTGGAACCAAGCCAAGCACCATAAATCTAAAAAGATGGGAGGCCCTAGCGGAAAAGGATCCCATTAGCCACCTGTTCAACTTATTTCTCCATCTCCAGAAAATAGGTATGATCCCCTCAGCTCACAACAAGAGAAAACTCAAGAGGTAGAGACCCAAAAGGAGACAGAACCCACAGAGGAGACTGAAAATCAAAACCTAGACTCTTCAAGCAAAGGCACACCTTCAGCCTCCATCAAAGACACAAACGTTGAAAACTTCAAAGGCAAGAATGATGAAGACAATGAAGAAGAGTAGAACACATATGACTCAGAGGAGGAAGGAGAAATAGGAGAGTCCCAAGCCTCGGTAAGAAGATCCACGAGAGGTCGTAAAACGGATAGAGAAAAAAGAGAGGAGGAGACGTACAAGGAAAAATTACAAGGCATCCATCCAACTCTGGAAAAATTGCTAGCCTCAAAGCCTAGGATGCTGAAAAGCTAGCCTCAAGGCTCCAAGGGAGCCCACCAGAAACATAAATAATGAATATCATCTCTAGGAACTGCAGAGGTATGGGGAGTAAAGTCAAGGAAGAAGCCATGCACAGTTTGATAAGAACAGAAACCCTAGATACACTTCTCACCCAGGAGACCAAGTTGGAAGACTCAGTCTTCCTTCAAACAAGCAAGAAACTTTGGTTCAAAAGTGAAGCAAGAGCAGTCTCTGCTAGGGGAGCCTCGGGAGGGATCAGTACTCTTTGGAACGCCAACAAATTGAAGTCATCAGTGAAGCTAGCAACATACACTGGTTGCTGCTGAAAATGCAGAACCTGAACACTAAAGAAATACACTGCATCTTCATGTTTACTCTCCAGTCAACGCCGGGGAAAAAAAGCATGTTGGGACTCGATAAGACTCCAAGCATACCTTATGAATCTGGAAAACACTATTATCGTCGGAGACCTTAACCTCACCCTTAACTCATCTGAAAAAGGGGTGGTAGTGCTGTTCGTGATTCGACAAGAGAATGGGCGGAGGATCTCATGCAAGACTAGGATCTGCTGGACATCAAACCCTCCTCCGGTAAGTACTCTTGGTCCAATAAAAGAATAGGCCCTGGTCATATTGCCGCTAGATTAGATAGATTCTTCATTCAAAGCTCATACTTGTTGCTTGGATTAGAACCAAGAATGCACATTCTCGCCAACAGTATCTCGGACCATAAACCCATAAAGCTAGACCTTCTAGCTCATCTTGATCTGGGCCCTATTCCCTTCAGATTCAACCCAATCTGGGTCAAGGAACCATATTTCATGCAGCTAGTTAAGGAGTGCTGGAGCCAATCTGTTAAAGGATCCCCCTTCTATATATGGGAAGAAAAACTTAGAAGGGTAAAAAGAGCTCTAAAACATTGGGCCAAAAATCTCCCCAAACCTGATATAGAAAGAAAAAATATCAAAGCCACCCTTGTCATTCACCAATCTCATATGGAAGACACTTCAGTCACTAAGGAATTGCTAGATCAGGAAGCCCATCTGCAACAACACTGCCATAAGGCTTGTCTTGTAGAAGAGGAATACTGGAGATTAAAATCAAGAAACCTCTGGCTCAAATCAGGGGACGGAAACACTGCATTTTTCCATAAACAAGCGCAAAGCAGAAAATGTTTTAACACCATTTCCGAGATCAAGGTGGACAGCGAAACTTACAAGGAGTTTGCTGACATAAAGAAGGCAGCCCACACCCATTTCCTAAAGCTGTATAGTGAAGAAAAGGTTCAACAACAAGCTTCAAATCTATTAGACTTGGTCTTAGCTACAATTTCTCCTGGTATGAATGAAATCTTGGAGGCCAAAATAACCAAAGATGAAGTCAAAAAAGCCCTAGATGACATGGAGCCAGACAAGGCCCCTGGGCCGGATGGAATCACTGCCAGGTTGCTCCAAACATGTTGGGCCATTATTGAAAAAGATCTGATCAAAATGATTTGAAAATCTCAAAACTCTCAGAAAATAGGCGAAAGTACAAACTCTGCCTTCTTAGCCCTCATACCCAAGGAAAAAGGTGCCAGTAATTTCAGTAGATTCCAGCTGGTTTCTCTATGTAACATTAGGTATAAGCTAATTACAAAGGTTATAGCAAATTGATTGAAGCACATTCTTCCCAAAATAATCCTTGAGAATCAAGGAGGCTTCATCCAAGGGAGGCAGATAGTGGACAACTTCACCCTTGTTTAGGAGGCAATCCACTCAAGTCTTAAACGAAAAGAGCAAGGGATGGTAATTAAACTCGATTTAGCAAATGCTTTTGATCATGTAAATCATAGTTTTCTGTTAAAAGTCATGAACATGTTTGGATTTGGATCAAAATTCATTAACTGGATCCAGGCTTGCATCTCGGAGCCATGGATCGCTCCACTCGTAAATGGAAGAGCCATGAACTTATTCAAAGCATCAAGAGGGCTCTAGTAGGGGTGTCCACTCTCCCCTCTGTTTTTTGTCATTCAAGCCTCAGCTCTCAGCTTTCTGCTAGACAAAAAAATGCAAGACCAAGATCTTATGGGACTGTGTATAGCAAGAGGAGTCAAGAACATTAATCATGCTCTATTCGTGGATGACACCCTGCTTTTGGGTGCAGCCTCTCTCTCCTCTGCCTCCAAATTCAAATCAGTTCTAGAAGAATTCACCAAGGGCTCAGGCAGCGTTGTTAACAAGAATAAGTGTCACATCTTTAGTTGGAATACCCCGCCCAGACTTCTCTCTGCTATCTCTAGGTGTCTGGGATTTGCAGCCTCTGCTTCATGGACTTCCTTCAAATACCTGGGCCTTCCTGTTGCCCAAAAAATAATCTCAAGCAAATATTGGCTTCCTCAGCTCGAAAAATTCCAGTCAAAAATTCAGGCTTGGGGCTTCACCTGGCTCAACTATGCTGGCAAATCTGTCCTTATCAAATCAGTGCTCACTAGTCTTCCTATTTTTCAATTTGCAGGGATGCTAGCTCCAACAATCATTCTAAAAAAAAGCAGAATGAAAGTAAAATCCCCCTCATCAGTTGGGAAGCCATATCTAAGCCTCTGTGGGAGGGAGGTCTTCATTTCAAAAACTTAGGCCACCTGAACGTAGCAATGGCAACAAAGGTTATCTGGGGGGTTGTCGCGCCCAATCCTAGCTCGGCCTAAACAGCTCTCAGGAAAAAATATCTCCATGGTCCTTGCTCCAGCTGCTTAGACAGAGTGACTCGACTGCCTAATTCACCGTTTCTCAAGCTATATGATAAGGTCGCTTCCCTGATCAAAAATCACAGCTACTGGATCCCTGGAAATAGTAAGAAAATAAGAATCTAGACTGATAAAATAATGTTCACAGACCCGATCATCGACTGAGTGCCCATGGGAGAGTTGCGGGAGTGGATGGAAAGAGAGAAGCTGCGTACACTTTGGGACATCTCCCTCTGGAACGACAACGAATGGATAGGCTAGAAGAGAGTAGAAATGCCAGAATTCCTAATCGATTATTGGGCCACGATGACAGGTCTACTCCACAGTCTTGCGCCCATAAACAAGAAAAAACAAGACGCAATCGGCCGGGGGAAGAATTCCAAAGGTTATACAGTCACTGAGGGCTATGCCAAACAATGCGAAAGGCCGCACGTCCCCACAAATCCAGCGATCTGGTGCTGTCAGGCATGGCCCAAAACTGATATATTCGCTTGGATTCTTTGCCATCGTCGAATCCTTACCTTCGACAGATTGCAGAAACTGGGATATAACAACCCCTCCATTTGTCTACTATGCAACAACAACATAGAAACAACAGCGCACTTATTCCTCGAATGCTGCTACGCCAAACAGATATGGTGCGCCCTCCTTCACTCCTTGGAGTCCACCTTCCTGCTTCCAAGCTCCATTGTTGATCTCTTCTCTAGCTGGGCAATCAAATACCCTGGCCCTCCCCCTCAAAATATATTAATCAAAACAGCTTAGGCCATTCTACCAAAGGTCATTTGCTGGAAGTTATGGCTGGAATGCAACAGAAGAACCTTTAGGAATGCTAGACAACATCACAAGACCATTGAAGTTAAGATCAAGTGTCAAATAAAGGAATGTCTGTCTCAAATAAACGACGATGCTAGTCTCAGCCACCAAGATATCACTTGGGGCTCTTTCCTTGGATTACAATTTCTCCCAGCAATCAGAAATGCCCTTCCACTCAAAGATTGGCAAATAAGAAAACCGGAAGCAGACTTCCAAGACTGGCTCAAATCGCAATCAAGGTACTCTCTATTCTTCGATGGGGCAGCTAAGGGTAATCCGGGCAGAGCAGGTGTTAGAGGTGTCATCCTAAACTCAACGGGAGAAAAAATTCACTCATATGCTTGGGGGCTTGGACACATGACCAGCACTCAAGCTGAGGCTTTGGCCCTCCTGCAAGGCCTTAAGACTCTAAAGGAGCTAGGCATAAGAGAAGCAACAGTTATAAGAGACTCTCAGATCATTATAAGTGCAATGGCCTCTAACTCCCCTGCTGCTGATCTTAATCTAGCCAGGATGATTTCCAGAACTAAGGGCCTAGAAAATGCTTTTTAGAAGCTGAACTATTATCTTGTTCTAAGAGCTCACAATAAAGAAGCGAACAACGAAGCAAATAAAGCAGCCCTCCTCTTCGCCGGGGTCAAGCTGAAAGACGGAGAAGAATCATGGGAACCCATCCCATAAGCCGCGCCCCGCCATGTTTTACTACTTGATCTTAAAAAAAATTGTTTGTATATCCAAGTGGGGGAAAATATCGGATATAGAATCTCTAAAAATCCAAGCTAGGAAAATGATCTCAAGTCATAATAACACTCTCACTTCCATTAGTGAGACTTTTCAGGATCTAGACATCCTCATTGTATACAAACACTCGGCATTTAGGCAAGGAGGAATATAAACACACTATAACCGTTTCTGTCAAAAAAAAAAACTAAGTCTAAAACCAATATAAAATTATTACACACAAACCCAATATTTTATATATTATTATCATTCCCTGATAACACATGCAACAAACTAAACTTAAAATAAATTGATTATCTTAATTAACCAAAACTAAAAACTATCTTATTTAAACCAAATCCTTTAAATCATCTTACAATACATATCATGAAAACTATTAAAGATTAAGATCAAGAAAAATAAGAATGGAGATCTCTACCACTGATATAACCAAATTAAACTCAAACCTATATACAAATCCAAATTCCACACCGACACAACCAATTTAAACTCAAGGCTTAAAATATACAAAAAGCTATCAACTTAGAATCACTGCTCTACCCTCCAACTGTATCAGTAATAAAAACTAAGGAAACTATGCTGATTTGAGATGGACTTTGATTTGAAAAGGGAGAGAAGGTGCAATGCGGAGATGGAATCCGCTAGGTTTGTGGAATTTTGAGTGAATTTGGTTTTAAATTTTGAAGATGTGGTTTAATGATTAAGTGGGAAGGTTTAGTTTTTATATTAATGATGCAATCTAATTTAAAAACAGACTAGCGGATCCAGACCCAATTTTTTCACTTAAAAAATGTTTATAATATATATATATATATAAATATAAATATATATTATTATATATATATATATTTTACGCCGATAGGCCTTCTTTTTGAATCAGTTCAATCGTCTACTCTTTTCCCTGTAATTTGACACCTGTCTCCTTGTAAATTGACAAATGTCTCTTGAGGGCGATGGAACGAGACAAATAGATGGGTACTTGGAGTTCTGACGTGTATTTGTGTTTGTAAATGTATTAATACTGGGTATGGCCATTTCGAAGGTGTAGTAGTTGTACATGGGAAGCTTGAGTTTGGTGTGGTTTGCTGTGTAATATTTATTATAAAAGAATAAACAAAACCGTTAAATAATGGTAAGCAGTAAGGTGGATGATCACTCCACCCGAATTTGTTTCCAAGCATGCTCTTCCTGTTGAACGAAGCTATGCAGAGTATTCATGTAGCAAGAATTCTTGGAAATCTTCATCCGCATGCAAAGGTATATTACGATGAAACCTGTATACTTCGTCCACATGCAAAGGTATATTACGGTGAAACCCATATACATCATATTAGAGAGCTTTCTACCTATTAAAAATGTTGTTATTTCTATTTTTAATAAGTTTTACTGAAAATTCGAGTTTTGCCTTGTGAGAGTAAAACTTACGAATTCGAGTTTTACCTTGTGAGAGTAAAACTTACGAGGGGAGCGTTTTCCGCCAAATTTACTAACAAGATTTGGACAAAAAAGTTTTGACGACTTTTAAAACAAACCAAATCTTTGAAGTTGTCCATTTTGGTTGTAGTTACTTCACCATAATTTTCCAAAATATTTATCAATAACCATCTGTTTACGTGGTGAAAGTTTCCTGATATCTACTATCGTTAGGCTTATCAGCTTAACCTATTAACCTATTTCAATTCAACTCAGAGTAAATGTGGACATGTGAAATTTCAATTTTTTTAAATCAATGAATAGGATTAGGCCTTAAGGGAATATGCTTAAGAGCAAGGGTTGTGATTTCACCGACCAGTCCCCTCGTTTAAGGTGTCAATTAATAATTTTTTAATTAATTAATGGTTCATAGGCTTGCCTCTTCCATTTTCGTCCACTGGCCTCCTCAAAATCTCGCCTCCCCATCGGCCTCCTCATCGCTCGTGTAACGACCTGCAGTTCCCGGGCGCGCAGGCGGACAGTGCGTGCGCGCGTGTAGGCTGAACGACGAATGGTTGGAGCTGAACGACTGCCATTCGGTTGGATGGGCGAGCTCACGACTTGAGTACGTGATGATATTATGCGCATATGAGGAGGGGGCGAGCTTGTTTATACGCATAAGAGCGTGGTGTAATATGTATGGAGGCTGACCTACATTGATGAGAGAGCCGACAGTATATAGCAAGTGCGTTGATGGCATGTGGAGCTTGGAGGACGAGTCGGTCAGGTGAGCCAACTCGCCTTGCCAAGGATATATATGGGTGGACGCATTGCATCATTTGATCATCACTCATTCGCTCAAAGCTCATCGCTCAATGAAGAAGAGGTGCGTGGAACAAGTATAGCCGCAACAAGAAGGAAGTCACATATGGTGATGCGCCCATCCTTAGGCGATGCTACACGGAGGAGAAACGCACATCTTGGTTTTGGGTGAAGGGCGTGGGCAAGTGTGCTTGGCGGTTGGGTGAGGGCATGCATGGGTGTGTGGCGCCCGATTTGTGCGAAGGTGCCCGACAGTGAAACAGAGGAGCGCCCGATTTGTGAAACGACTTGGCACGGGTTCTTGGGTGACTCGGGTGAGTGCCCGCTCGTCGTGCAAGTGTGCACGGAGACTTGGTGGAGTGTTGAGATTGTGAACGGAGGTGTGTCTCGGGCAGAGGCGCTTGTGTGTGGCGACTTGGAAACGCACCCAATTTGGGCAAACAACACGATCGTGCACGACGAGGTGAACGAAGGGTTGGTGAGTCGTGCGGCGATCGTGCGGAAGTGCCAACGAGCTGGGAAACCGAGTTTGCCGAAGTTGTGAAAATTAGCTGTGTAAATTTGGGGTTTCCCAAGATTTAACTTGTACATTGTAAAAGTGAAGATTGTATAATATATTGATTCAAGCAGACCCATATTGCAGGGAGTTTCCCCTCCCTTTATACTGTTGTACATTTCTCTTGTATAATGTTGTTGATAATGAATGTGTATGGGTATTCATTAGTATAAAGGAACACATTAATAATACTTGGTTGTGAAACACAAGCTAAGTAGGAAAAGTGGAATGTTAGGCGTAGTCTACAATCGTAAGTATTGGTGAAAAGAAAACGATTGGTAGTGCTGCACCTCACTATAAGCGGTTGAAAGACTACCGCAGGTGTAGGGGCGTGACAGCTCGCCTCCCATGGAATTGTGATGGGTTCTTTGGAATCGATAACATCTGGAATGGTGATGGGTCGTTATTGTTCATTTTTTCAAATGTTAATGTCTCACGGGGACTACTTTTAGTGCTGAAAATTGGCAGGAAATTCATTAATCTAAAAAGAGTTATTTAATAGACATAGGGGGTTATTTAACACTACCTGCGATTGATTGTCGTTCAAGCTATTGTTATGTCATTCTCCTCTTTCCAACGTTGATTCTGTGCCTCACAACGTTGATTATATGCCTAACATCTGATTTTCGCCTGATGGAATTATATGTTCCTCTCCTTCATCCTTCCGTTCCTATTCTTTGTAATCCTTACTACCTGATGCACCCCTCTATTCCCCTGCTACTTATGCTTGGATGTACAATACTAGTATTGCAAAAATGCTAATATATGTGGGAGTACGAATATAATGTATCCTTCTTGTGTAGGAAAGCGTGGATGTGGTCATCCCAACCTTCAAACAACTGTATGCAGAACCATAAATTCAGTGCCAAAATATTTTACCACCAAATTGGACCGCCAATTTGGTTAACAATGAGTTGGTTGAGACATTATCATAGCACCCTCCGGGAGCATTGATGATGGAGCAATTGGTTACCAAATTAACGACGCACACTCTCAATTATTTGGATTATCCAAGCTTGTGTTGTCTCTTTGTGATGAATTCTTCCACGCGTCAGCTGGCCCTCTATCGCATTCAGTCGATCCTCGATTTTTGTTAATTAATTGAATCCCAAATTTATTTTTCAAATTTGACTCAGCACATATTTTTTTTTCTTTTTGTTTTATGTGAATTTTTCATTTGGCAAATTGAAGGTTTGTTTATGTTAGTTCTCTTCAATTGTTCTTTTCATTAGAGTGTAGGGGTTATTACAATAATGAAGTTTATGGAGATATTTTGAAATTTAACTTTGAAGACTTATCATTATACACGTACAGTCTCACATGCATATAAATGTCCTTCGATTAGTTATATAAATGTCCTTCGAGTAGTTAGTAGACTCTTAACGATAAAATCGAATTACTCTTCCACCTATATTATTAATGAGACCCCTGTATGTATAAGAATACAAGTATCCCCTTTTTTAGTTTTAACAATTTTGCAAACTAAAGAGGAATTAATTATCTTATACTCGAAAAAAAGTGTGGTTACTCTTTGTTGTGGTTTTCTAGATGGTTATCTATTTTAGTTTTTCTTTTGAAGGACAAAATGGTTATTTTGTTTTTTGCAGACCCACATAATTTTTGGTGATTTCATATATATATTGAACTATACATGTTTACCAATATTAACAATAACTAAGATTGCATCCATCCCCATTGTGCATCGCATATATGCTTATACAGTGTGCCCAGTAGGCACAATGGAAGAATATGGGTTGTATATGTTATATTGGTCATAAGTACATATTTTATTCCTAGTACATTGTTGGTTACATATATGCTTATACGGTGCGCCCAATAGGCACATTCTAAGAATTTGGGTTGTATAGGTTATATTTGTCATAAGTACATATTTTATTCCTAGTACATTGTTTGTTTTCCTTTCTTAGTACAGGCGAAACATGAGGCCCTTTCCTCACAATTTCCAATTTCCTCGAGTGAACAAAATTCATTCTTCCCTTTCATAAATGAGACTATTGATTCAAAGTTGCAAATTTCTTTCTTGATAAGTGAGAGACTCTTCTAATTCACCTTTCTTAAAAATGATCTACCCAATATTGTATGAGAAGTTATATAACTTCGTATATAGATATTTTTAATGATCTAACTAACACTTTTTAGGAAGTTATATAACCATATATATGAGTTTATTACATTCACATTAAAGTTTTAAGTTTGGACCACAACCATAAATATTTCTAACTTCACATTGAAATTTGAAAAAATCACCTAAAAGGATGTTTCAACTCTTTCTCAACTGATTGTGCTGTTTTCATATTGAAACTACAAAGTTAATCAATTAATGAGTTGAAATTCCACTTTTTATTTTTTTTATTAAATAATGATATATTTTCCCTGGAAAATAATAATATTGAGATGCTGAATTCAAATGTACGTGTCTTTGAAAGTGTCATAATTTAACAATCTTACCCGCCTCTCTTTGCACTTTTTGGAGCAATTGTTAGTATATATGCTTTGAATCTATGCCTGCCACAAGTTGGAAACAACTTGTTGGAAACGGCGCTGGTGTTCTCATACGAATCAACGATTTCGGTATGGAAGTTTCTCATTTTACGGCACCGACGATGGCACGTTTTTTGTTTTGTGCGCATTAAATTCTCATTATTCTCTGCCAAACCGTTGAACTGTCCTCAGCTGAGACGGAATTTGATGGAATTATGATTTGCAAGGCGAGAGAAGGTGGCGTGTGAAACTCGAACCCCCGACGTTTGCGGAAATCATAAATAAACTAATTTGATATTAAGTTGACGAAGAGGAAACTGCTGAAAGCGATGGGACGGAAATTTGTGGTGCGTGATACCCGCCTTTAAAAAGGGAATGAAGAGGGAAATAAACGTCACTAGAAAATAGATAGTCCAAGAGGGAGAGAACATACTTGCACCCTCAACGCATGAGGGAGAGGAACCAAGGTAGGAGAATGTATTAGTGAGTGAGGCTTTCGCATGTTATATTAAGTGGGTGGTTTGCTAATATAATGCACAAACAAATTGAGGGTAAGGATAAATAAGTTGAGGTGACTATAACATTTTTTTTAATTGATTAGTATAATTATGGAAATTAACTGGTCGGTATAATTATGGAAATTAAATGGTCGGTATAATGTTTATATGTATACGTATTTTTTTCATAAAACATAATAAGTAAATTTTTATTTAAAAAGGTTGTTACGTAGTATATGGGTTAAGAGAACAATATTTTGTCCAAAAAAACAAAGTACTTTAAGGTGATAATCATCAAAAGCTCAGGGAAACGCTGCCATATAGGGCTATAGAGAAAAAACATTAGAGAGAAAACATAGAAAACAAATTACAACTCGTGTCTAAACAATGTTGCATTGAGAAAAATAAAAAAGAGAATCAGAATCAGTTCAAAAAAGAGAAATCCCCAAACTCCTATTGCACACTCAAATGTCAAAATTTATAGCAGACATAGCCAAGATGCACTGAGACTCCATGCTTAGACAATGCATGAGCTACCAAATTATGCTCCCGATATATATGGGAGAAAGAGACGTGGTTGAAGGAGAGACGAAGGCCCAAGATTTGTTGAGTCTAATGGTATAGAGAAGCGATATCCGTAGAAGAAGTACCATGCACCCAATTAATTTCCAATTTGGAGTCTCCAACAACTAAGATCTCATTGATGGCAAGCCGACTTGTAATCTGTAGAACACCCCAGAGAGCGAGGACCTCCGCTCTGCAACTCGTACTAGAGCTACCTGACCAACATAACGTGTAGGCAATAAACTTGTCCATCATGATGAAAACACCACAACCACAATTGCCCGGTCATGCAAGCACCATTAAAGAAGGCAGTTGGGCATGAAAAGTCCAACTAACTGAAAGAGGCCACTCTACAGCGATCACATGGTGTCCAAGGACCCACCTCTAGGAAATAATTCAGAATGCCCAGGCTGGAAGAGTGTCTATTAGGTAATTGATTTTGAAAAATGAATTTATTCCTTCGAACCCAGATACCCCAGAGGAAATATAAAGGAAGGGCCCAAAACTGCTTCTGTGCATCTTCCCAACTAGAAAATCAGTCATAAATGGAAGATGAGACCACCAAAGGATCTAGCTTGAGCACATGTGTGATCTCCTCCCAAACATCTAGTGCAAAAGGGTCATGTAAGAACAAGTGATCTACATCCTTATTGGCCAATCCACATAACGAACAATAACCAAGGCCTGAAAATCCTCTTTTGATGAGAAAGTCCCTTGTGAGGATCCGATTATGTAAGACCTGTTAGCACTCCAGGAAACTCTCCTAGATTGTAGCTCGGAGATGCTTGGTAACATATAAATCTTCAATATCGTTCTCTGAACTATTGGAATGGATTGGAGTTTGGATCAAGTCATATGACTATTTCAACTCTGTTTCCACTCAAGACATGCATGAACACCCTCAGCTTTACAAGGCTTTCGACCACTAATGCTCAATGGTTTATGTTAGCCTTGTTGGAAAATGGCCCAAAAATGAATTCAAATATGCTCTTTAAGTCTTTGAAAGCCAGTAAAATCATGGTAAGTATAAAAACCAACGTAGGAGAAGAACCCTTGGAGTGGCGGAAAAGCACTATTGGGAGGCTAAAACACATAAAAATAGTGAAAAACCATGTATCGCAGGCATAAACATTGAAACGCACAACAACTATTCGATCTGGCCGATCAATGGTCCAGATCTGATCAGTGGGTTGCAATCGGCGGAGGCAATCGATGAATATAGGCGCAGACTGTATCGAACTTGTGAAAACGATCGACAATGCAACGTGGACCGTCGATCAAGCGCGCAGATCGGCAGCCCACATCACATTGTAGGATCGCTATCAGGGATTACAAAGCGCGCTATCAATGGCCGGGGCATGAGCGATATGTGATTGTGATCAGATCGCATCGCTATATCGCACGACGCAACACCATGGAGCGGGGCCTATGCACATGTATATGTGCGACCTAATGAACCACATCTGACGGTATTCTAAATATTATTTCATAAGATTTTAGATCCGCAGAAAGGCCATTTTCAATGCATTTTCGTAGTTTGACGTATTTTATAAAATACAAAGGGGAACCTTGGAGCGGGACCAGAGCGACTTGCGATATGCGATAAGACCTGGACCTGTTGGGGTTCGAGAATGGAAATATATATTATTTCAAGTCTGCCGAAGCCAATTTTTCATGTATTTCCAGTGTTTTTAACATATTTTCAAATACAAAGGGAAGACTGGGAATAGGCCATCAACGACATCCGATAGCGACCTAAAGAGCAGACCCGATAGAGGAATAGACAGAGTTCAAGGACTTTTTAAGTCTGAAATTAACAGAGCTTGGTGGGATTTGCACAATTGCAATATTTTCTGTGTAAAACAGAAAACAATCATGGTTATCATTTGAAAGGGGCCGTTGTAGGGATTTCATAGGCCCGATAGCCATTCAATTGCAGGTGCAGGTGGCCAACCATCCTTAGAGGCGTTATGCAATAATATCTACATGCTAGAAGAGGGATTTGGACGGGAGACAGCAGCCGGCGGACAATGGCCGGAAGGGGAAAAGCCCATCATAATGTAGCCGAATCAACCTAAAGAGATCATGGAGCATCGCTGGCACGAGCAAGCTCCTAGACAGCACAACCAACTACCAAAATGAAGTTACTCTGCTGTCAAAAGAAGAAACCTTCAAGCCCATGCATGCCTAGTCATGGCATCAGAGTGTTAAAAAACAGAGAGGATAGATTAAGACACTCAGAGCTTTTGAGAGCTCAAGAGCATTGTAAAATGCCTATAAATGGCTAAAAGTTAAATGTATGAAGGGTTCAACTTCTAGAGACTGTGGATACTTTGTTCCTTGTAGCATCTCATCTTCATTCCAGTAATACAAGCTTCTTTTGCTGTTACATGTTCAATTTCCATTTTCTCTTTTTTTCTAAGCTTGCACTTGAATAGGTTGTTCATGTTTTCTTTTATGTCTAATGCCAGATAACTATCATCTTATCTCTGCATTGATAAATTAGATTTGCAAACTTCATTTACTTCCTGTAGCTGGCCATTCATATGTGTTTATATATTCATCTACTGGTACAGTCGGTATTCTCCATCTATCCATTGAATCTATAAACTATTGAGCATTAGTGGTCTAAAGCCTTGTAAAGTTGAGGGTGTTCATGCATGTCTGGAGTGAAAACAGAGTTGAAACAGTTATATGGCTTGATCCAAACCATCATCCATTCTAATAGTTCACAGAACAATATTGAATATTATATGTTACCAGGCATCTCCGAGCTGCAAACTAGGAGAGCTTCCTTGAGTGATAACATAATTGGCATCGTTGCTAGGGAGAGGAGACTGAAGCTCAACTTCCATGGGAGATGACACAAATCCAACTTTGATGATAGACAAAGTCTGGGCACTTTTTTGGTTGTAATAATCTATCTAGCGACTCTACTGGAGGCTAAACCTTTTGGCAACTCCACTTCATAGTTCTGGCTCAGTTTGTGAGGCATACTCAGAGAAATCCTCAGAAGTCACAAGTTGACCCAGTACTGACCCTGAAAAAATCATCAAAGAAAGAAAGGTATTGCAGAAAGGAGCATCAGGGTCAGGTAAACCTGAATAACATTCCATATCTCTTCAAGAAAATCTTGCAATAGAATAATTACATGTTGAGAGTATAACATCTAATACTAGCAATGAATAAAAACTCTCAGAGATTCATAAAGCTCCTTATTCTTTAGGTTCTTCCTTTGTTGTATGCCCAAAGGAAACCTCACCTCCTATCCATTAGACTCCTCTAGTCCTATCAGTCACCCCTCAGCCCTCTATCATTCAGACTGCCAGTACCCTTATAGCCACCACAACTATGGAAGGACCACAACCACTTACCAAAATGGAAAGAATCATAGCTGCTAGATATGGACCTCTAGTACTGCTCACTCCTTTGAATGCCATGCCTACTGGAGAATATCAGAAATATAGGCCTAAGTTCACTGGGGTTGAAGGTGTTACAACTGAGGAACATCTTGAGTCATTCTGTAGCTATGCTGATAACCTGGACATTAGTGAATATTATGTGTGGATGAGAGTCTTTGTCCAAAGTCTAGATGGAAAGGCTAGAAAATGGTTCAGAGAATTGACCCCAAGATATATAGCAAATATTGAGGCTTTAGATGATGCATTCCTAAAGAATTGGGGGGATAAGAAGGATCTCCTCTACTACCACACTGAGTTTGGGAACTTAAGGAGGGAAAATGGTGAGTTGTTGTCTGATTTTAATAGGGGGTTTAACCGCATGTACAACAAGATACCAGCTAAAGTAAAACCCAACACTACCTCTGCTAAACTCACCTATGTCAGTGCTTTTGATTCTTACTTCTTCCTACTATTGAGGGAGAGGCGATGTGCTACTTTGGCTGATATGCAGGATGCAACCTTGGAAGTAGAATCAAACATCATGGTTGCAGAGAAGCTCAAGCGAAATATTGATAGAAGAAGATAGAGGGGCGCGTCTTCATCATCTTTAGATCCCAAGATCGATAAAATGACCAAGATGATAGAGTCATTAGCCTCTGAAATATCCAAATTAAAGGTTGAGCAGCACTCTGGGAAAGGAAGATTCCTAATACCTTTTCTCCTAGAAACCCAAATCCATATACAAAAGCTAATGAGCAGTCGCAGATTCTGCAAAGAAGCAAAGATGCCAATGAAGACCAAAGGGTGAAGACCCCTTTTTTCAAAATGTAGTCATGGAAGAGGAGTAGTTTGATGAAGATGATGAGATCCATTGTATGGAAGACAAAGGCAATGCCCCCTTTTTGACCTTAGCTGCCTATGAAAAGTCATTATTCAATGACGGATCAACCAAGAATGGGATGGTGAAACTGTTATGAAAACTGAATATCAACACAGATATAATCTAAGGTCGAAGATGAATAATGCAAAGGAAACTCCTATTCAAAGAGCTGTTGTCGCTGCAATACAACAAGCTAATAAGCATAAGCAACCAACAATTGATCCCATCATCCTCAAAGCTCCAGCTCACGAGGTAAGAAGCCTTGACAAGTCTCCTTCTCCTTTCAGTTTTCAATCAGAAATTCAAAAGCTAAGAATACCTATGCCTTTGATTGAACTAGTGAAGAATGAGTCCTTCAAAAGATCCATGCTTGAGGCCCTTGAGCCGAAAGCCATCCAAGCCTCCATTGACTATGTAAATCTGCAAGATGACAAACCAATTGTTATTTTCAGCTCACTGATTGAAAATTGTGAAGACATCTCCCCGTCATTCTATGTCTCTCTAACTATTCATGAAAAAATCCTTCACAATTGTCTTCTGGACACTGGAGCTAGCCATAATCTAATGGCTAAGGCTGTCATGGATGAGTTGGGTCTTGCCATTACCAAGCCTTATCATGACCTGTTTTCTTTTGACACTAGAAAAGTGAAATGTTTGGGATTAATCAAGGATCTAGCCATCACCTTGTCTCAGCTGCCCATGAAAAGCATGATGATGGATATTGTGGTAGTAGATGTACCCTCCAAGTTTGGCATGTTTCTTTCCAGAGGATGGATCAAGAGATTAGGTGGATCATTACAAAATGATCAGTCCTATGCTACTGTCCCAGTTTCTGGAGGTGAAAGTAGGAGATTATACAGAGAGGCTTAGTTGGATTATATCATCAGTGATGAGAGGAATCTCACTAATCATCCCATCTAAGTTGTCGACACTGATTTTGGAGCTTGTTTTCTTCAGATTGAAGAATCTTAGCTGGCCTCTATGCAGCTTAAGAAACCAGTTTTCTAGATCATAGAGGAAGAAGTCCCACATATTTGGGACATGTTCTTTGATGGAGCTTGCTCTAAAGAAGCCGCAGGGGCAGGTGTAGTCCTTGTGTCCCCCATACAGGAATGCATTCATTTATCTTTCAAACTAACTTTTCAGGTCACAAATAACATAGCAGAGTACAAAGCCTTGATGTTGGGCTTAAACACTGCTAAAGAAATGGGCATAAAAGGTTTGAAAGTGTTTGGAGATGCAAACATTATCATTCAGGAGGTCAACAAAACTTTCCGAGCAAAGCATCCAAGGTTGAAAGAATATAGAGATGAGGTGAAATACAGACCATCACTACCTGACAAAGTCAAATACTGGAAAGTTTTTGAAGATGATGATGAAATTAATAGGCTTTTACAAGTCTTTGATGAATTTGTTGATATGCACATTGACCAATAAAAAGAAACCTTTGATAGAAAGGCAAAAAGGGACAATTTTCAGTTTGGTGACTGGGTTCTCAAATGGGATGCATTGAAGGAAAACAAGGGAAACCATGGTAAATTTGATGCCTTATGGACAGGTTCGTTTGTCATCGCTCAAGTTCAGATGAGCAACATTTTCATTCTGCACAATTTAGAGGTGGAAGGTGTTTTTGGTAGCCCAGTCAATGGGCGGTTCATGAAACTTTATTTCATTTAAGGCTTTAAAGCCTTGGTATTGTAAATATATTTTTCATTTTTTATTTTATTACAAAATAGACTCCATGCCCAATGGAACACTAGGAGGAAGATTTGATTTTTGGTTTTACAGGAAAGACATCATTCTGTAGTTCTTGAAATCTCACAGGGAAGCTTTCATCCCCAGAAGGAGCTAGTGTTAGCCTTGTTGGCAAATGGCTCAAAAATGAATTCAAATATGCTCTTTAAGTCTTCGAAATCCAGTAAAATCATGCCAAGAATAAAAACCAGCGCAGGAGAAGAACCCTTAGAGTGGCAGAAAAGCACTATTGAGAGGCTAAAACACATAAAAACAGTGAAAAACCATGTATCGCAGGCATAAACACTGAAACACACAATAGTCGTCCGATATGGACGATCAACGGTCTAAATCTGATCGGCGGGTCGCAATCGGCGGAGGCAATCAGCGGATATCGACACAGACTGTATGAAACTTGTGACAATGATCGATAATGCAACGTGAACTGTCGATCAAGAGCGTAGATCAATTACCCACATCACATCGCAGGATCGCTATTGGGGATTACAATGTGTGCTATCAATGATCCGAGGCATGAGTGATATGTGATTGTGATCATATCACATCACTATATCGCATTAGAGCAACACCATGGAGCGAGGCTTATGCACATGTATATGTGCGACCCAATGAACCGGACACGACGGTATTCTAAATATTATTTCATAAGATTTTAGATTCGTAGAAAGACCATTTTCAATACATTTTCGCAGTTTGACGTATTTTATAAAATACAAAGGGGAACCTTGGAGCGGGACTAGAGCGACTTGCGATATGCGATAAGACATGGACTTGATGGGGTTTGGGAATGGAAATATATATTATTTCAGGTCCTCCGAAGCTAATTTTTCATGTATTTCCAGTGTTTTTAACATATTTCCAAATATAAAGGGAAGACTGGGAACAGGCCATCAGTGACAT
Source organism: Pinus taeda (assembly GCA_000404065.3). NCBI lineage: Eukaryota > Viridiplantae > Streptophyta > Pinopsida > Pinales > Pinaceae > Pinus > Pinus taeda. The sequence continues at coordinate 91,027 of APFE030934530.1, read as the reverse complement.
GCGATAGCGACCCAGAGGGTGGACCCGATAGAGGAATAGACAGAGCTTGGCGGGATTTGCACAGTTGTAGCGTTTTCTATGTAAAACAGAAAACAGTCATGGTTATCATTTGAAAGGGGCTGTTGCAGGGATTTCATAGGCCCGATAGCCATTCCATTGCAGGTATAGGTGGCCAACCATCCTTAGAGGCGTTATGCAATAATATCTACATGCCATAAGAGGGATTTGGCCAGGAGACAACGGCCAGCGGATAGAGGCCGGAAGGGGATAAAGCCCAGCACACTGCAGCCAAATCAACTCAAATAGATCATGGAGCATCGTTGGCATGAGTGAGCTCCCAGATAGTGCAACCAACTACCAGAATGAAGTTACTCTGTTGTCAGAAGAAGAAACCTCCAAGCCTATGCGTGCCTAGTCATGGCATTAGACAGTTAAAAAGCAGAGAGGATAGATTAAGACACTCCGAACTTTTGAGAGCTCAAGAGAATTGTAAAAGGCCTATAAATGGCTGAAAGTTAAATGTATGAAGGGTTCAACTTCTGGAGACTATGGATACTCTGTTCCTTGCAGTGTCTCATCTTCATTCCAGTAATACAAGATTCTTTTGCTATTACATGTTCAGTTTCCATTTTCTCTTCTGTTCTAAGCTTGCACTTGAACAGGTTGTTCATGTTTTCTTTTGTGTCTAATGCCAGATAACTATCATCTTATCTCTGCGTTGATAAATTAGATTTGCAAACTTCATTTACTTCCTGTAGCTGTCCATTCATATGTGTTTATATATGCATCTGCTGGTACAGTCGGTATTCTCTATCTATCCATTGAATCTACAAACTATTGAGCATTAGTGGTCTAAAGCCTTGTAAAGTTGAGGGTGTTCATGCATGTCTGGAGTGAAAACAGAGTTGAAACAGTTATCTAGCTTGACCCAAACCATCATCCATTCCAATAGTTCAGAGAATAATATTGAAGATTATATGTTACTAGGCATCTCCGAGCTGCAACATAGGAGAGCTTCTTGGAGTGATAACAGTTTATAGATTCAATGAATAGATGGAGAATCCTAACTATACTAGTAGATACATACATAAACATATATGAATGGCTAGCTATAGAAAGTAAATAAAGCTTGCAAATATAATTTATCAATGCAGAGATAAGATGACAATTATCTGACATTAGACACAAAATAAAACATAAATAACCTATTCAAGTGCAAGCTTAGAACAGAGGCGAAGATGGCAATTGAACAAGTAACAATAAAAGAAGCTTGTATTACTGGAATGAAGATGAGACGCTAGGAGGAACAAGGTATCCATTGTCTCCAAAAGTTGAACCTATATTACTTCAAACTTTCATCGATTTATAGGCTTTTTACAATACTCTCGAACTCTCTGAGGCTCGAGATGTCTTAATCTATCCCCTCTGTCTTCTAACTACTTGATGCCATAACTAGACAAACATGAGCTCAGAGAGTTATGTTTCTAACAAACACGGTAATCAAATTCAGGTAATTTCGCCACATTGTCAGGTGGTTCGCTCATGCCAACGATGTTCCATGATAATTTCTATTGGTTTAGCTACATCATGTTGTTGTTTTTTCCCCTTTCAGCCATGCATTCTGTTATTTCAGTTCAATTGTCTAACCATCAAAAACATTGAAAAATCCAACAAATTTCCTCCCCGGGTGACTGGTGGGAAGTGGGGTACGGGGGTCGTTGGATCGGGAGGAATGGGCGGAGGAGATCAATCGTCAGAGGCTTGAAGTCGTGGCAGGATCGGAATAAGTTCGAGCCATCAGATCTTAGATGGGTAGATCTATTATCACTTAAGAAATAATTCCTAAATTGTTCACATTAGTTTTATTATGAAGGTTAGGTTTTAGTCCTTCCATGTTTTAGTGTCTAAGTCCTAGGAGTCTTGGTGGTATGGTTAAATAAAGGTCAACTATCCATTCTCATTCATCACTGGTCTCATAACTCACATAGTTTCCATGTATAAAATTTGTTTGAAGGTTCTTATGTGTTATGAAATTGTCTAGGATTTTTCGTAGCGCATAAGCCCAGTCTAGGTGTTTTCGTAGCGCAAAACCCAGATTTTGCACTGGCTACGCTACGAAATCGGGGATTTGTGCGGATTCGTAGCAAATCTTGCTCAGCTGTCATGTCTATCAAAATCCATTATTTTTACATCATCAGTTGTCAGCTTATACACTTCGCCTATCATGTCCAACTGCTTATCCTCATCATTAGAGTCCTTAGGTGCCTTGGTACGCTCAAGTTGCAAGTTTTAAGAAGAGCCACATATTCACAGTCATGATTTTTTGTTTGGGTTCATGTGTGAAGAACAAATTTTCAAGCGTTTAATTTGAATTCATTGAAGATCAAGCGAGACCGTTTTCAAGAGAGGCAATGATCGAAGATTGAGACAGTGCCAGTCTTTCAAATTTTAATTCCGTTGGAATTTCATGGAGGGGTCTACAGAAAGAAAAGAGCATAGGTCAGGAAGATGTTTGAGGAATGAACCTGAGGGTTTAGATAGCATCCTAAAGAATAATGAAGGTGAACAAGCCTTCAAATAGGTTGGTTGTTGGAGGTTTTGCGAAAAACTTCAAGGAGGCCACATACAAGTCACCAAGGAATTTGCTTTAAACTTCACAGGATTGAATTCAAAAGTTGGGGTGCTTGAATTTCCAATCTCTCCAGATGTTATATCTGCAATCCTTGAGATTCCAAGGGGATAGGAAAAATGGTTTAAAAATTTCAAGTTTGATATGACCCCCTGCAAGGAATTTCTGAAACCGGAGTTCATTGATTCAGACTTAAACAAGTCAGTGCCCAGAAGTTTTATCAAAGACTCATATGCTAATCTACTTACCTGTATAAAGAGGTACTTCACCTGTGAAGGGAGGTATCATAAGGTGTATTCTTATCACTTCAAGCTTCTGCTTCATTTCACTGGGAAGATATTACTTGATTTTCCTTTCTACTTGTTTCGTAGCCTAGGCAAAATGTGTGACAAGGTGCAGTTAAAGAAGGAAGCCTGTGAGACCTCATTGTTTCATCACGGCTTAGTCAAATTGATCGTTGTGCATGAGCTCCAGAAAATAAATAGGGAATGGTCTGTGTTCATGTTTATGTCTGGCTTCAAAAATGAAACTGGTCTCAACCCTCAGGCTGCCAAGAGTTCTCCACCAGCAGCTGGTCAGTGTGCAGAAACAAGATCCAGGAGATTTGTAAAATTGAAGGCTAGGAAACAGGTAAAGGAGCCTGCCAGACCACTGGTAATCCAAGACACACCCCAATAGTCCCAGAAAGAGAAAACTCAGATCAAAAAAGGTGTACATGAATAATCTACAGGGGAAGTAGTCCAGAGAAGAATAACCAGGAGCCAGCTAGCTAAAGAAAAAGTCAAGACAATAGTTACTGAAGAAAGCCCGATTTCGAAAGGAACTCTGAATGACTTGCTGCAAGCTATTGATATTGAAGAATATCCTCTGGTCCGAGCAGACTTGATAGAGTCAGGTAAAGACAAAACCAAAAAGATCAAAGCCTTGAAAACGCTTAAATTTGATGATCAGGTTTCTAAATTTGTCTTTAAGCCAAGAAAACCTGTGACGAGGCATTGAAAGTAGGTACTAGAGATGCTGCCAGAAGCATGTGAAATAGAGGAGATAGCAAAATCTCATGAAGGACCAGTGACTTCAACAGAAACATTGTCTCAGCCGCATAAAAAGAATAGTGATAAGGGAGCTATCTCTCAAGAGGAATGTAATGTTCAAGAGTTAAAAAAGAAATTGGAGTTAGCAAATCTTGAAATTGCTAAACTAAATAAAATCTCAAGGAAACATGCACTCAAGGAAGCTAATTTTAATAAAATGGAGGCTTTGTGGGAAGACAAAACGATATCAATCCCAGAGGTGGTCGACTGTCATGCTCAATACGACACCTGGTCAGTCCCTGCAATAAAGGAAGCGAAATACTTCAGAAAAATCAATACAAGACTGAGAGCTGGGATCAGAATGATGAAAAGGCAAATCGAGGATTTGAAGATATAGCTAAGCCAGCGAGAAGGATTTCCTTAGCCAAGAAAATCCCACAGCAAGTAATGCTAAGTCCTAAATTTTGATAATTTACCTTTTTGAAGTTTTCCTTGGAGAATGATATCTCTGCATTCAGTTTTGAACAGTTTCAGGGCAGATGAAAAGACAATTCAAGGAAAATAAAAGCTCAAAACAGTCAAATTTTGGTATCAAAACTGTGTTTTTTTTATTACATAGTAGTTTCGTAGCGTGCTACGAAACTGCTGTAGATGATGCCTAATGCACAACATTTTCGTAGCGCGCTACGAAACTGCTGTAGCTGCATAATATAACTCGGTCGACCAATTTTGAGTGACCAAGTGGAAATCTTTTTGAAAGGGAGTTTCAGAAAAGGATCATTTACAAAGTGCAAGCATCCAGCAAGGGCAAAACAAGCGGAGGAAAGATATATATGAACTCTAAGCTATTTGTTATAAAAATGATCACAACTAGTATTGTTCATGATATTTCAAACAACTTTGAAGAGGTTTTGTTTTCACACATGTATGTGGGAAAGCTCTATAGTACATGAAGAACATGGTAGTCCAATACATTTTGTGTAATCAAAGAAGAAAAACAAGGATAATTGATTTTGAATATCCTTGAGGAGACCAAAAGAAGAAAAATAGGGGCAATTTCCTACTTTCCAGGAGTAGTAAAGAGATGAGACATTAAGGGCCAGCAAGGAGTTTTAAACATCCATCAAAGCTAAACTAGAGGAGACCATTTGTCAGAGAAAGAGTTTTAATTATAATAAATGCTATTACTCACATGATGTGGATTTATACTCCTAATTGTCTTAGGTCTCTAGAAATTCCAGTTAGCAGTTAGTTGCATTTAATAGTCAGTTTAAAGTGTTAATAGGTTTCATAATAGAAAGAATTCGAGTTCCCCTCATGCTGGAGGAGGAATCTCAGTTATGTAAAGAGCTTTATATATAACAGAACATCTGATGTACAAGGGGTTGGAAAATTAATCAGAAAAGCTCTGATATTGTGTTTTGTGTAAAGACTTTGTTTTCAATAATACAGTATTTGGCTTTGCTTCTCAGGAATTAGAAGGAATTCAATGTTTCGAATGTCTTTTATTGTCTTCTTCCTGCTATCTATAGTGGTATGAATGTGTGATTACTTAGAAATCACTAACAGTGCTCTAATTTCCTTCATGCATTTGTAAACTGTATTGGTCCTATGTGTATCTGGTGTGTTCTACATATGTTGGATTCTAAATGCCCTGACTTCTATGTTAAGCTAACCTTACTATCAATACTGAAGCATATCTGACTCCGTAAGCCCAATGGATACTTTCTAATTTTGTTTCAACCTCTTATACTTGTTCATTTGTTTCATAGAGTTAGCCATCTTATTCATTATCCAAATCTTTAATCTTGTGAGAGAGCCCTCTCAGGTTGGGGAGGCTAAGCCTCAGCCTAAAGTAGGTTTGAAATAGTTACTCAAAGTCTACCTGATCAGCAGCCTATAAGGTTTGGGTTTTGTGATAACAAGATCGAACAACTATCAAGCAGAGGAGGTGCTCGAAGGATAATTCTCGAGAGCATTTTACTCAAGTAGAAATGGTTTATATCGGGCGATCATCGGGTGATAAGTGGTAAAGGTTAGAGCCTGCCTGATTCCATTCATCGAGATCAACATAGTAGCAGAGGAGAGAGAGGAAACCACATTATCGTGCAGGTATCCCTCTCTCTTGTTGCCCAAGCGATGTGCACAATAACCATTAGATTTGGCAGAAATGATCTAACGGTGGTGATTGGTCGAAGCGGGTGAGCGTATAACATTGGTCGGATGAAGTGTGAACCGTATGGGAACCTCTCAATGACAGCAGAAAAGACCATTTCTGATTTGATAATCACCCTATGAGTGACACCAATTTAAGGTTTATTAAACAAAAGGTATTACAGACTCATGTGCCGGTGTGTGTTCTGTGTTATTTAAGCAACGGATCGATCAGATTGCCAATACACACATTTAAATGGAAAGACAACAGAGAAATACAGTAAGCAACCACAAAGACACAAGCAATTTTAATAAGGAGTTCACCATATTCTCCAGGGCTACGTCTCCGGTCCAGCTTTCAGTGGTGGCCTTATTTTATTGGGTCTTTGAGCAGAGGATTACAATGCAGGGACTCAATGTGAGTTCTCCTGAAGCATGTTTGCTTAGCAAGGTGGTACTTGGATTCCCCAAGCCACTGGAGTACACAGACTCTTCTTCTTCCTACCAGCTTTGTGACCTTCTGGTCTACAGTGGAAGGAGCCAAATGGGATGCTTGATCCGGACAGATTCCTCTATGGGATGGCTTGAATCTATTAAGCTCTCTAGTGCTCGATGTTGCTGCTGGTTAGCTCAGCCCTCTATCTATCTTTTCTTTTGCTTAACTGCCTATTCTCTAGTTTCTGTTTCTCCCTCTCTCTTCGACTGTCTTTGTTCATGGTTTTCAGCCATTCGTCCCCATGCCCGTTTGGTTCCTCTTCCACCTTTGTCAATTCGCCTTCTGCAGCTACGCTTCAAGTTCCCTGTTCGGCATCATCATGAATGCTTAGGGAGTGGCAACATGTCCCCATTTGAACAGCGCTAGCCTGCTCATCGATTCATTTCTTCAGTTACATCGTGGATGCAATCTTCCTCCACCGTGGCGGTCAAACGGACCTCAAATATTTACAAATGCGACTTAATCCTTTGTCGATTCTGCTTCCTCCATCAGGCACAATCTTAGCCATCCGATCTGGGACCTCCAGATCCGACGCCATTCGCATGTCCCGCGTTGTTGGCCTGCTCGACCGATAACATGCAATCAACGACGATTTTCTCTCTCCTCTGCCACCACACGTCAATCTTTGAGTGGGATCGCTCTACTTTCTCCAAAACCGTTTACCGTTTGACGGCGCTCAGATCAATACCGCCGGTTTCCTGGCCCCGCCTTTCTCCTTTTAATGCTTTTGCCTTTTCGCCTGCGGTTCTCCAGTTTGCCATGTGTCCAAGTGCTCAGGCTTCCCCCATTTTGGCCGTCTTCGCCCAGCGATGCGCGGTTCTCCGGCTAATCGCGCATAAAAAATCACCTTCTTTTCCTAATCTGGGGCTCCCAAGGGCTACTTTGACCTTTTGCGCAGTATCCATGGGCCTCGGTCAATGCGCTTTGACTGAGGTCCTCATCGTTCCATGCTGGCTGCCATTGCCACTGGTTCAGGGTGTTTTTGATCGCTGTTTTTTTGGAATTTTTAGAGATTCGTCTCAACCTGATACAATAATGGTTCTTTTCCAGTCTTTGATGGATCCAATTTGGATCATGACCTTCCCACTGAAAGAGCTTTTGGACCACCAAAATTTGGTTTCCAAGCATAGACTAAGTGAGGTTATTGCTTTCTCACTTGTCCAATCTCAATCCACTTCGCACTGCTTGGCTTCAAACCTTTGAGCCCAATCGTGAGGTATTCCACTTGTCCACTGCGCGTCGTCCTTACCTTCCTGTCCAACACTATGTCTTCCTGTAATTTATTAAGATATTCAGGTATCATGTCATCAACAGAAGGTAATTGACTCTGCTCTTTAGGGTCCTCAATCATTGAAGGTTCAAACAACCTCAAGCAATCTGCATTTACGACTGAGTATATGTGCATGTAAGCTAGTAGATCAAGGCGAAAAGCATTTTTACCAATATTCTCAAGTATCCTAAAGGGTCCATACCTGATAGGTTTTAGCTTTTTACCTTCACCTTGCATCCTGTCCTTGCTGATATACAACCAGACTTGGTCTCCAACTTGAAAACTATGCTCCATCTGATGCTTATCGTGCCTAGCCTTGTACTTGACCTGGCTCTTTTCTAGCTATTCCTGTATTGCCTGGTGGATCTCCTGGATCTGTTCAATGAACCTAGTTGCCTTGTCCACATCATTGTGTCTATCAACCATGGTATCTTTACCAAAGACAAAATCCAAAGGAGACCTTGGTATGAAACCAAAACAGGTCTCAAAAGGAGATCTCTGTGTAGAAGAGTGTTTGGCTCTATTGTAAGCATTCTGCACATAACACAAATGTTCATCCCAAAGTTCAGGGTGTTTGCTGCAATATCCTCTCAGTAACTGGATCACCATCCTGTTAACTACTTCTGTCTGGCCATCTGTTTGTGGATGAAAAGTTGTGCTTTTCTTTAATTTGGTTTCCATTAGTTCGCATAGACTTGACCGAAAAATCCCCACAAATCAGGTGTCTTGATTAGATACAATAGAAGTGGGTAATCTAAAATGAACCCATACATGTTCAAAGAACAATTTTGTAGTTTTTTCAGCTGTAATATGTTTACTATAGGGTATCAAAATACACATTTTGCTGAACCTATCCACAACAACATATAGATAATCATGACCTTTCCTAGATTTAGGAAATCCTCCAACAAAATCCATGGAAATGATTTCCCAAGGGTGACAAGGAACTGTCAATGGAGTGTACAAGCCTAGTTTTCTATTGTTGGGCTTGCCTTTTTCACACATAGCACATCCCTTTACTTATCTAGAAACTGTCTCACTCATTCTCGGCCAACAACAAAACCTTTGCAGCTGTGCAACTGTTTTACTTACCCCAAAGTGACTTGATATTAGAGAAGTGTGTGCTTCCCTAATTATCTTTACTCTCTCATTTTGTGGAATGCAGAGTTTCCCACAATGATATAAGAGTCGGTCCTTCATGTGATAGTCCAATTCTTCTATTCTTTTTCCTTGACTCAAATTGCATATACATCTTTAAAGTCCATGTCCTGAGCATACTGTTCTATGTAGCTTTCATGCAGCACAGAGTTATGCTTAAGTATGGTAGATGCATTTATAATGGGTCTAGATAACATGTCTGCAACCTTGTTATGTATGCCCTTTTTATATCTGATGACTAAATGAAACTGTTGTAGAAAACCCATCGATCTGTAATGTCTTGATTGCTGCAATTTAGTTTGGGAGTGTAGGTATTGAAGTGGCTGATGATCAATATGTATTACTGTTTCCTTGCCCATTAAGTAATGTTTCCACTTTTTCACACTCTGAACTAATGCATATAATTCTTTATCATATGTAGGATAGTTAACTACTGCAGGATTAAAAGTCTCAGAATGATAACATATGGGTTTACCGTGCTGTACCATGGCATAGTCACTAGCATTAGTTTGGATCTCAAATGGTCTTTGTAGATCTGGCAGTGCTAGTACCAATGCTGTACTAATCTTTTCTTTCAAGGTGTCAAAGGATTTCTACTGTTTGCCTCCCCACTAAACACCTTGTTCAATCCTGTCAAGGCATGTAAGGGAGTTGCAATTGAGGAAAAATTTGAAATGAACTTCCTCTAATATTGTGCTGCTCCTAAGAAGCTTCTCACTTCTGTAGTAGACTTCGGTTTAGGCTAGTTTATAATGACTGCCACTTTAGAGGGATCTATTTTCAATTCACCTCCCCCTACTATGTGACCCAGCTAATTTAGAGAGGTTTTGCCAAATTCACATTTGGAGAGTTTAACATAAAGTTTTTCTCTTTTCAGAACATCTAATGTCTGCTTAACATGCCTTAAATGTTCTTCCCACATTTTACTAAAAATCAGAATGTCATCCAGATACACAATAACAAAATCATCAATAAAAGGTTTGAGTACATCATTCATTAATCTCATGAAAGTAGGCCAAAAGGCATAACCAGCCATTCAGACAATCCCTACTTTGTTTTGAAAGCAGTCTTCCATGCATCTTGCTCTGCAACTCTGACCTGATGGTATCCTGTGCAAATCCAGCTTAGTGAAATAAACGGCTTCCTTCAATTGATCTAAAAGATCATCTATGCGAGGAAGGGGATAAATATTTTTTATTGTTATCTTATTCAGTGCTCGGTAGTCAGTGCACATTCTCCACGAGCCATATTTCTTTCTAACCAAAATGATTAGTGAGCCACATGGTGATGTGCTAGGCCTGATGAACCCTTTCTCGAGCAACTCCTGCACCTACTTCTTGATTTCAACATTCTCTAAAGCAGACAACCTGTACATCCCATTGTTAGGCAATGGAACATCTTGCTGCAAAATAATATCATGTACTATTCCCTTTTTGGGTGGCAGACCTTTAGTTTCTTGGAACAAGACATCATATTCTAAAACAATCTTTTCTATATCAGCTTGCTGATCAGCATTACAACCCTCAAATACATTGGTTTTATCAGGTTTCCTTTCCTTTACAACCAACAGTAGGAACTGTTTGCATGAATTTATCATTCTTTTCATCTGTCCTGAGTTTATGAGAGTATAATTATTCTTGAGCTTGTGAGCTCTTACACAGTATTCGATTCCACCTTTAACAAGTAGATACTTGTTCTCAACTCTATAGAAAATAGCCTTTATATCATACAAGTAAGGTCTTCCTAAAACAATTCCACATATATCTAAAGGAATTACATCTAACTCAACCTCATCTACAAATGCTGACCCAAAAGAAAACTTGAGTTTGCACTGTCTAGTCACTTGTAGTTGTGCTTTATCATTCAACCATCCTAATGGGTATGGTTTCTTATGAGGTGTAGTTTCTAATCCCAATTTCTTTGGAATTGCTTCAGAAATTAGATTTACTTGTGAGCCACTATCAAACAAAGTATCAATCTTTTTATTTTTGGAAACAACCCGAATATGGAAAAGCTCATGCCTTTTTCTCTCATGTTCTTCATCAATAACAGATTGAGCAGAATTACTAGTAGATGCTTCAGAATTCTTACCTTTTATACATGTGGCTGCAATGATTGTTTCATCTCCCAAGTTTGACCCCAAATCTTTCTGAATAGCTGCAACATTCTTCTTCTTCTTGCCCTCGGACTTCTTAGGTCTCAGCTCTGGATGCAGAATCCAAAAGTGCTCATCATCATGCCCATCCTTCTTACAGTGAGTGCACGAAGCTTTGCTTTTCTGTGCAGTGTTAGCCTTCCTTGCTTTCCACTTCTGCTTTCTTTTCTCCTTGCTCTTGCTTATAGTGGGTTGGGATGGTGCCCCAACTTCTGGATTTCCATTCTTTCCTCTAGCTTCTAGATGACTAGCTTGTACATATACCTCATCTATACTAGTGGGATTAAACATAAGGATGATATGCCTCATGTAATTGTGCAGACCACCAATGTACTTCAAAAGAGTTTCTGGTGAGTCTAATGAGATACCAAACATCAATTCTCTCTTTCTGAACTCTTGAGTATACCCTTGCACACTTTGCCCTTTCAACTACCGAAGAGTTTGCCAACTCATCATGGCTTGTTGCATGTAGGCCAGTGGATAGAACTGCTTTTTGATTGCAACAAAAAATTCACTCCAGACAGAGATGGTCTTACCATGCTTCTTCATATTAGCTTGGGTTCTGCCTTCCCACCAAACCAAGGCAGTGCCTCCTAGGCGTAGGCTTGCCAGTTGAATCTTACTCTTGTCTGAGTCTATGTTTTGTACCCTGCAATATACATCAATTTTTCTAATCCAATTGTCCAACTTTTCAACATTTAGCTCTCCATCATATATAGGCAAATCAAATTTAACATCTAACTTAATCAAAGATGCTTTCTTATTATGCATAGGGCTATTAAGAGATGTGAGAAAGCTTTCCTCTTTCCCCTTTCCTTTTGAGTGGTCATGGGAATGAGACTCATCTTTTTCTTTATCTTGTTTAGAACCTGATGAATCCTTATCCTTATGCTTTCTAAAGTCCCTATACATTTCTTCTATCATAGATTTTATAGCTAGGAAACTTTCTATGAATTGAGGATCTGGCCCCATAAAACCTTCCTCTGACATTGTCTTTTGAGGATAGACTCTCCCAATTTCAGGATTAGTTTCCACAAACTCTCCTTCTCCTAATTTGAGCTTTGATCTAGTAAGCATTCACAGCTAAACCAACACAAGCTTGTCTAAACTTACAGCCTACTGCTCTGATACTACTTGATCTGATAATCACCCTATGAGGACACCAATTTAAGGTTTATTAAACAAAAGGTATTACAGACTCGTGTTGGTGTGTGTTTTGTGTTATTTAAGCGACAAATCGATCAGATTGCCAATACATAGACATTTAAATGGAAAGACAACAGAGAAATACAATAAGCAACCACAAAGACACAAGCAATTTTAATAAGGAGTTCACCCTATTCTCCAGGGCTACGTCTCCGGTCTAGATTTTAGTGGTGGCCTTATTTTATTGAGTCTTTGAGAAGAGAATTACAATGCAGGGACTCAATGTGAGTTCTCTTGAAGCATGTTTGCTTGGCAGGGTGGTACTTGGATTCCCCAAGCCACTGGAGTACACAAACTCTTCTTCTTCCTACCAGCTATGTGACCTTTTGGTCTACAATGGAAGGAGCCAAATGGGATGCTCGATTAGGACATATTCCTCTATGGGATGGCTTGAATATCTCAAGCTCTCTATTGCTTAATGCTGCCGCTGGTCAGCTCGACCCTCTGTCTATCTCTGCTTTCGCTTAACTGCCTCTTCTCTGGTTTCTGTTTCTCCCTCTCTCTTCGACTGTCTCTGTTCATGGTTTTTATCCATTCATCCCCATGCCCGTTCGGTTCCTCTTCGGCCTCTGTCAATTCACCTTCTATAGCTTCGCTTGGAGTTCCTTGTTCGGTGTCATCATGAATGCTCAGCAAGTGGCCACTTTTTTTATTGTAATCATCTATCTGGAGACTCTACTAGAGGCTGAACCTTTTGGCAACTCCACTTCATAGTTCTGGCTCAGTTTGTGAGGCATACTCAGAGAAATCCTCAGAAGTCACAAGTTGACCTAGTACCTGACCCTGAAAAAATCATCAAAGAAAGAAAGGTATTGTATAAAGGAGCAACAGGTTCAGGTAAATCTGAATAATATTCCATATCTCTTCAAGAAAATCCTACAATAGAACAATTACATGTTGAGAGTATAGCATCTAATACTAGTAGTGAAGAAAAACTGTCAGAGATTCATAAAGCTCCTTATTCTTTAGGTTCTTCCTTTGTTGTATGCCCAAAGGAACCTCACCTCCTATCCATCAGACTCCTCTAGTCCTATCAGTCACCCCTCAACCCTCTATCATTTAGATTTCCAGTACCCTTATAGCCACCACAACTATGGAAGGACCACAAGCACTTACCAAAATGGAAAGAATCATAGCTTCTAGATATGGACCTCTAGTACTACCCACTCCTTTGAATGCCATGCCTACTGGAGAATATCAGAAATATAGGCCTAAGTTCACTGGGATTGAAGGTGTTACAACTGAGGAACATCCTGAGTCATTCTGTAGCTATGCTGATAACTTGGACATTAGTGAATATGATGTGTGGATGAGAGTCTTTGTCCAAAGTCTAGATGGAGAGGCTAGAAAATGGTTCAGAGAACTGATCCCAAGATATATAGCAGATATTGAGGCTTTAGATGATGCATTCCTAAAGCATTGGGGGGATAAGAAGGATCTCCTCTACTACCACACTGAGTTTGGGAACTTAAGGAGGGAAAATGGTGAGTTGTTGTTTGATTTTAATAGGAGGTTTAACCGCATGTACAACAAGATACCAGCTGAAGTAAAACCCACCACTACCTTTGCTAAACTCACCTATGCCAGTGCTTTTGATTATGACTTCTGCCTACTGTTGAGGGAGAGGCGATGTGCTACTTTGGTTGATATGAAGGATGCAACCTTGGAAGTAGAATCAAACATCATGGCTGCAGAGAAGCTCAAGTGAAATATTGATAGAAGAAGATAGAGGGGCAAGTCTTCATCATCTTTAGATCCCAAGATCGATAAAATGACCAAGATGATAGAGTCATTAGCCTTTGAAATATCCAAATTAAAGGTTGAGCAGCACTTTGGGAAAGGAAGAGTTCCTAATACCTTTGTTCCTAGAAACCCAAATCCATATACAAAAGCTAATGAGCAATCGCAGATTCTGCAAAGAAGCAAAGATGCCAATGGAGACCAAAGGGTGAAGACCCCTTTTTTCAAAATGTAGTCATGGAAGAGGAGTAGTTTGATGAAGATGATGAGATCCATTGTATGGAAGACAAAGGTAGTGCCCCCTTTTGACCTTAGCTGCCTATGAAAAGTCATTATTCAATGACCAGATCAACCAAGAATGGGATGGTGAAGCTATTATGCAAAATGAAGATCAGCACAGATATAATCTTAGGTCGAAGATGAATAATGCCAAGGAAAATCCTATTCAAAGAGCTATTGTCGCTGCAGTACAACAAGCTAATAAGCAGAAGCGACCGACAGTTGATCCCATCATCCTCAAAGCTCCAGCTCACGAGGTAAGAAGCCTTGACAAGTCTCCTTCTCCTTTCAGTTTTCAATCAGAAATTCAGAAGCTAAGAATACCTATGCCTTTGATTGAACTAGTGAAGAATGAGTCCTTCAAAAGATCCATGCTTGAGGCCCTTGAGCCTAAAGCCATCCAAGTTTCCATTAACTATGTAAATCTGCAAGATGACAAACTAGCTGTTATTCTCAGCCCACTGATTGAAAATTGTGAAGACATCTCCCCGTCATTCTATGTCTCTCTGACTATTCATGAAAAAATCTTCACAACTGCCTTCTGGACACTGGAGCCAGCCATAATCTAATGCCCAAGGTTGTCATGGATGAGTTGGGTCTTGCCAGTATCAAGCCTTATCATGACCTGTTTTCTTTTGACACTAGAAAAGTGAAATGTTTGGGATTAATCAAGGATCTAGCCATCACCTTGTCTCAGCTGTCCATGAAAAGCATGATGATGGATATTGCGGTAGCAGATGTACCCTCCAAGTTTGGCATGTTTCTTTCCAGAGGCTAGATCAAGAGATTAGGTGGATCATTACAAAATGATCTGTCCTATGCTAGTGTCCCAGTTTTTGGAGGTGAAAGTAGGAGATTATACAGAGAGGCTCAGTTGGCTTATATCATCAGTGATGAGAGGAATCTCACTAATCATCCCATCTAAGTTGTCGACACTGATTTTGGAGCTTGTTTTCTTCAGATTGAAGAATCTCAGTTGGCCTCCACGCAGCTTAAGAAACCAGTTTTCCAGATCATAGACAAAGAAGTCCCATAGATTTGGGACATGTTCTTTGATGGAGCTTGCTCTAAAGAAGCCGCAGGGGCAGGTGTAGTCCTTGTGTCCCCCACACAGGAATGCATTCATTTATCTTTCAAATTAACTTTTCAGGTCACAAATAACACATCAGAGTACGAAGCCTTGATGTTGGGCTTAAACGCTACTAAAGAAATGGGGATAAAAGGTTTGGACGTGTTTGGAGATGCAGACATTATCATTCAGCAGGTCAACAAAACTTTCTAAGCAAAGCATCCAAGGCTGAAAGCATACAGAGATGAGGTGAAATACAGACCATCACTACCTGACAATGTCAAATACTGGAAAGTTTTTGAAGATGATGATGAAATTAATAGGCTTTTACAAGTCTTTGATGAATTTGCTGATATGCACATTGACCAATAAAAAGAAACCTTTGATAGAAAGGCAAAAAGGGACAATTTTCAGTTTGGTGACTGGGTTCTCAAATGGGATGCATTGAAGGAAAACAAGGGCAACCATGGTAAATTTGATGCCTTATGGATAGGTCTGTTTGTCATCGCTCAAGTTCAGATGAGCAACATTTTCATTATGCACAATTTAGAGGGGGAAGGTGTTTTTGGAAGCCTAGTCAATGGGCGGTTCATGAAACTTTATTTCATTTAAGGCTTTAAAGCATTGGTATTGTAAATATGCTTTTGTTAAACACACATGGGAGCAAGAACAATATGAATGATAAACATGAGAATACGTTTTTTATTAACAAGAGATATACATTTATAGTACATGTGGTGACCGTTGGGTTTCACATCCCAAGGTCTCTTGGACTACTTTGTCTATTTGGCTTCCACACTAACCCATTGAGGATTAGGTGTCCAACATTCCCCCCCTTAATCCAAAGGGTTATGTATGAGTCCAAGAAGAGAGCTGTAATACAAAATGTGTAAAAATGCATGGTAGCACTAGGCTGAATGTGCTCTCTGAAATGTTGGTATAAAGGGCGGTGGTTTAAGGATGACCACCAACAGTGGAACGCTTAGTGCAATTCCCGGAACTCTTCCAAAACTGGCAAGAAGTTGAAGTCTTCTGCTAGAGGAAGTGCTCCTATTGTTTTGAAGAAGGAAACCTTCAACCAATAAAGGGAGGTCTCACCCCGCATAAAAGGGAAAACTTCAACCTGAAAAGGGAAGTCTCAACC
>APFE030934530.1:40074-74686 GCA_000404065.3 Pinus taeda | reverse complement strand
GAGCAGAATTACTAGTAGATGCTTCAGAATTCTTACCTTTTATACATGTGGCTGCAATGATTGTTTCATCTCCCAAGTTTGACCCCAAATCTTTCTGAATAGCTGCAACATTCTTCTTCTTCTTGCCCTCGGACTTCTTAGGTCTCAGCTCTGGATGCAGAATCCAAAAGTGCTCATCATCATGCCCATCCTTCTTACAGTGAGTGCACGAAGCTTTGCTTTTCTGTGCAGTGTTAGCCTTCCTTGCTTTCCACTT
The DNA here is from genome assembly GCA_000404065.3 of Pinus taeda. Lineage (NCBI taxonomy): Eukaryota > Viridiplantae > Streptophyta > Pinopsida > Pinales > Pinaceae > Pinus > Pinus taeda. The sequence continues at coordinate 74,430 of APFE030934530.1, read as the reverse complement.
CTGCTTTCTTTTCTCCTTGCTCTTGCTTATAGTGGGTTGGGATGGTGCCCCAACTTCTGGATTTCCATTCTTTCCTCTAGCTTCTAGATGACTAGCTTGTACATATACCTCATCTATACTAGTGGGATTAAACATAAGGATGATATGCCTCATGTAATTGTGCAGACCACCAATGTACTTCAAAAGAGTTTCTGGTGAGTCTAATGAGATACCAAACATCAATTCTCTCTTTCTGAACTCTTGAGTATACCCTTGCACACTTTGCCCTTTCAACTACCGAAGAGTTTGCCAACTCATCATGGCTTGTTGCATGTAGGCCAGTGGATAGAACTGCTTTTTGATTGCAACAAAAAATTCACTCCAGACAGAGATGGTCTTACCATGCTTCTTCATATTAGCTTGGGTTCTGCCTTCCCACCAAACCAAGGCAGTGCCTCCTAGGCGTAGGCTTGCCAGTTGAATCTTACTCTTGTCTGAGTCTATGTTTTGTACCCTGCAATATACATCAATTTTTCTAATCCAATTGTCCAACTTTTCAACATTTAGCTCTCCATCATATATAGGCAAATCAAATTTAACATCTAACTTAATCAAAGATGCTTTCTTATTATGCATAGGGCTATTAAGAGATGTGAGAAAGCTTTCCTCTTTCCCCTTTCCTTTTGAGTGGTCATGGGAATGAGACTCATCTTTTTCTTTATCTTGTTTAGAACCTGATGAATCCTTATCCTTATGCTTTCTAAAGTCCCTATACATTTCTTCTATCATAGATTTTATAGCTAGGAAACTTTCTATGAATTGAGGATCTGGCCCCATAAAACCTTCCTCTGACATTGTCTTTTGAGGATAGACTCTCCCAATTTCAGGATTAGTTTCCACAAACTCTCCTTCTCCTAATTTGAGCTTTGATCTAGTAAGCATTCACAGCTAAACCAACACAAGCTTGTCTAAACTTACAGCCTACTGCTCTGATACTACTTGATCTGATAATCACCCTATGAGGACACCAATTTAAGGTTTATTAAACAAAAGGTATTACAGACTCGTGTTGGTGTGTGTTTTGTGTTATTTAAGCGACAAATCGATCAGATTGCCAATACATAGACATTTAAATGGAAAGACAACAGAGAAATACAATAAGCAACCACAAAGACACAAGCAATTTTAATAAGGAGTTCACCCTATTCTCCAGGGCTACGTCTCCGGTCTAGATTTTAGTGGTGGCCTTATTTTATTGAGTCTTTGAGAAGAGAATTACAATGCAGGGACTCAATGTGAGTTCTCTTGAAGCATGTTTGCTTGGCAGGGTGGTACTTGGATTCCCCAAGCCACTGGAGTACACAAACTCTTCTTCTTCCTACCAGCTATGTGACCTTTTGGTCTACAATGGAAGGAGCCAAATGGGATGCTCGATTAGGACATATTCCTCTATGGGATGGCTTGAATATCTCAAGCTCTCTATTGCTTAATGCTGCCGCTGGTCAGCTCGACCCTCTGTCTATCTCTGCTTTCGCTTAACTGCCTCTTCTCTGGTTTCTGTTTCTCCCTCTCTCTTCGACTGTCTCTGTTCATGGTTTTTATCCATTCATCCCCATGCCCGTTCGGTTCCTCTTCGGCCTCTGTCAATTCACCTTCTATAGCTTCGCTTGGAGTTCCTTGTTCGGTGTCATCATGAATGCTCAGCAAGTGGCCACTTTTTTTATTGTAATCATCTATCTGGAGACTCTACTAGAGGCTGAACCTTTTGGCAACTCCACTTCATAGTTCTGGCTCAGTTTGTGAGGCATACTCAGAGAAATCCTCAGAAGTCACAAGTTGACCTAGTACCTGACCCTGAAAAAATCATCAAAGAAAGAAAGGTATTGTATAAAGGAGCAACAGGTTCAGGTAAATCTGAATAATATTCCATATCTCTTCAAGAAAATCCTACAATAGAACAATTACATGTTGAGAGTATAGCATCTAATACTAGTAGTGAAGAAAAACTGTCAGAGATTCATAAAGCTCCTTATTCTTTAGGTTCTTCCTTTGTTGTATGCCCAAAGGAACCTCACCTCCTATCCATCAGACTCCTCTAGTCCTATCAGTCACCCCTCAACCCTCTATCATTTAGATTTCCAGTACCCTTATAGCCACCACAACTATGGAAGGACCACAAGCACTTACCAAAATGGAAAGAATCATAGCTTCTAGATATGGACCTCTAGTACTACCCACTCCTTTGAATGCCATGCCTACTGGAGAATATCAGAAATATAGGCCTAAGTTCACTGGGATTGAAGGTGTTACAACTGAGGAACATCCTGAGTCATTCTGTAGCTATGCTGATAACTTGGACATTAGTGAATATGATGTGTGGATGAGAGTCTTTGTCCAAAGTCTAGATGGAGAGGCTAGAAAATGGTTCAGAGAACTGATCCCAAGATATATAGCAGATATTGAGGCTTTAGATGATGCATTCCTAAAGCATTGGGGGGATAAGAAGGATCTCCTCTACTACCACACTGAGTTTGGGAACTTAAGGAGGGAAAATGGTGAGTTGTTGTTTGATTTTAATAGGAGGTTTAACCGCATGTACAACAAGATACCAGCTGAAGTAAAACCCACCACTACCTTTGCTAAACTCACCTATGCCAGTGCTTTTGATTATGACTTCTGCCTACTGTTGAGGGAGAGGCGATGTGCTACTTTGGTTGATATGAAGGATGCAACCTTGGAAGTAGAATCAAACATCATGGCTGCAGAGAAGCTCAAGTGAAATATTGATAGAAGAAGATAGAGGGGCAAGTCTTCATCATCTTTAGATCCCAAGATCGATAAAATGACCAAGATGATAGAGTCATTAGCCTTTGAAATATCCAAATTAAAGGTTGAGCAGCACTTTGGGAAAGGAAGAGTTCCTAATACCTTTGTTCCTAGAAACCCAAATCCATATACAAAAGCTAATGAGCAATCGCAGATTCTGCAAAGAAGCAAAGATGCCAATGGAGACCAAAGGGTGAAGACCCCTTTTTTCAAAATGTAGTCATGGAAGAGGAGTAGTTTGATGAAGATGATGAGATCCATTGTATGGAAGACAAAGGTAGTGCCCCCTTTTGACCTTAGCTGCCTATGAAAAGTCATTATTCAATGACCAGATCAACCAAGAATGGGATGGTGAAGCTATTATGCAAAATGAAGATCAGCACAGATATAATCTTAGGTCGAAGATGAATAATGCCAAGGAAAATCCTATTCAAAGAGCTATTGTCGCTGCAGTACAACAAGCTAATAAGCAGAAGCGACCGACAGTTGATCCCATCATCCTCAAAGCTCCAGCTCACGAGGTAAGAAGCCTTGACAAGTCTCCTTCTCCTTTCAGTTTTCAATCAGAAATTCAGAAGCTAAGAATACCTATGCCTTTGATTGAACTAGTGAAGAATGAGTCCTTCAAAAGATCCATGCTTGAGGCCCTTGAGCCTAAAGCCATCCAAGTTTCCATTAACTATGTAAATCTGCAAGATGACAAACTAGCTGTTATTCTCAGCCCACTGATTGAAAATTGTGAAGACATCTCCCCGTCATTCTATGTCTCTCTGACTATTCATGAAAAAATCTTCACAACTGCCTTCTGGACACTGGAGCCAGCCATAATCTAATGCCCAAGGTTGTCATGGATGAGTTGGGTCTTGCCAGTATCAAGCCTTATCATGACCTGTTTTCTTTTGACACTAGAAAAGTGAAATGTTTGGGATTAATCAAGGATCTAGCCATCACCTTGTCTCAGCTGTCCATGAAAAGCATGATGATGGATATTGCGGTAGCAGATGTACCCTCCAAGTTTGGCATGTTTCTTTCCAGAGGCTAGATCAAGAGATTAGGTGGATCATTACAAAATGATCTGTCCTATGCTAGTGTCCCAGTTTTTGGAGGTGAAAGTAGGAGATTATACAGAGAGGCTCAGTTGGCTTATATCATCAGTGATGAGAGGAATCTCACTAATCATCCCATCTAAGTTGTCGACACTGATTTTGGAGCTTGTTTTCTTCAGATTGAAGAATCTCAGTTGGCCTCCACGCAGCTTAAGAAACCAGTTTTCCAGATCATAGACAAAGAAGTCCCATAGATTTGGGACATGTTCTTTGATGGAGCTTGCTCTAAAGAAGCCGCAGGGGCAGGTGTAGTCCTTGTGTCCCCCACACAGGAATGCATTCATTTATCTTTCAAATTAACTTTTCAGGTCACAAATAACACATCAGAGTACGAAGCCTTGATGTTGGGCTTAAACGCTACTAAAGAAATGGGGATAAAAGGTTTGGACGTGTTTGGAGATGCAGACATTATCATTCAGCAGGTCAACAAAACTTTCTAAGCAAAGCATCCAAGGCTGAAAGCATACAGAGATGAGGTGAAATACAGACCATCACTACCTGACAATGTCAAATACTGGAAAGTTTTTGAAGATGATGATGAAATTAATAGGCTTTTACAAGTCTTTGATGAATTTGCTGATATGCACATTGACCAATAAAAAGAAACCTTTGATAGAAAGGCAAAAAGGGACAATTTTCAGTTTGGTGACTGGGTTCTCAAATGGGATGCATTGAAGGAAAACAAGGGCAACCATGGTAAATTTGATGCCTTATGGATAGGTCTGTTTGTCATCGCTCAAGTTCAGATGAGCAACATTTTCATTATGCACAATTTAGAGGGGGAAGGTGTTTTTGGAAGCCTAGTCAATGGGCGGTTCATGAAACTTTATTTCATTTAAGGCTTTAAAGCATTGGTATTGTAAATATGCTTTTGTTAAACACACATGGGAGCAAGAACAATATGAATGATAAACATGAGAATACGTTTTTTATTAACAAGAGATATACATTTATAGTACATGTGGTGACCGTTGGGTTTCACATCCCAAGGTCTCTTGGACTACTTTGTCTATTTGGCTTCCACACTAACCCATTGAGGATTAGGTGTCCAACATTCCCCCCCTTAATCCAAAGGGTTATGTATGAGTCCAAGAAGAGAGCTGTAATACAAAATGTGTAAAAATGCATGGTAGCACTAGGCTGAATGTGCTCTCTGAAATGTTGGTATAAAGGGCGGTGGTTTAAGGATGACCACCAACAGTGGAACGCTTAGTGCAATTCCCGGAACTCTTCCAAAACTGGCAAGAAGTTGAAGTCTTCTGCTAGAGGAAGTGCTCCTATTGTTTTGAAGAAGGAAACCTTCAACCAATAAAGGGAGGTCTCACCCCGCATAAAAGGGAAAACTTCAACCTGAAAAGGGAAGTCTCAACCTGTGATGGTTTAAGGATGACCAACAACTCTGGAATGCTTAATGAAATTCCTGGAACTCTTCCAAAACTGGCAAGAAGCTGGAGGCTTCTGCTAGAGGAAGTGTTCTCAATTTTGTTCTTGGAATTCTTCCAAAGCTGGCAAGAAGCTGAAGTATTCTGCTAGAGGAAGTGTCCCAGATTGCCAATTGAAGGCATGTTCACGGGCATCTTTGTCTTTAGCTACAATTCTGAAACTGGTGTGGCAAGTTGTGGCTTAGGCTCACTTGTTGTGACTTTGAAGCTTGTAGATGACCATCATTTCCCCCCCTGTCATATACAAGGTGAGATGATGAAGAAAACTCAGCTGCAAGACTTTTCAATACTCTGTAACAAGTTCTGACATGTGTTTGGAATATCTTCTTGGCTATTGATGCGCATTACCAAGAAGCGATCCATCCAAGATGAATCTTTGTTCTTGTAGGACGTTTGTTTCTGAAGCATCTGTTTGAAGAATGAATGGTTTTATGAAAGTGCTTACATGGATGAAGATCAAAACAATGATCTTTCAGATGGCCAACTCGATCACAGTGTTGGCATTTCACAATCTGTTGTTGTTGTTGTTGTGGTGGAAGAGGAGTAGAATCTGGAACAGCTGGAGGTGAACTGTCATGAGGAGCAGGTGAGCTGTCATGAATGAATCCAACACTCTGAAACTGAATGGGCTTGGAGTAGTCAGGAATATGAAAGGACAAGTCCTTGCCATATCCAAGACCAGTTCTGTGCTTGTTGTGGACAAGCTGTTCCCAAGGTCTGATGATGGACTTGGGAAGTGCAGACTGAGTTTCTGCATCTGCATGTACAACTGCTGCTTTATTTGAATGAACTGTAACATTATTGACTTGCTGCCAATGGGTGGTTGTCTCAATGTTCTGAACAAAAACAGGTTCAGAATGATGTCTATTTTGATGTAGCTCTTCTTGCTGTAGCTGTGATTCAAGCTGCAAAAAATCATTCTTTTCCTGTGCATTTTGTAGACATGTCTGAATTTCTGAGAGAGATCCTATGCTGATTTGTAATGTGTCATCAACAATAGATTGTATAAGAGTTTTCATGAACTCTAATACTTCACTGATTCTGGCCATTTTCCTTCAAAACTGCATATGTTGACCCTTAATTTCGTCTTTAAAAGTCTTGGAGCAGTTGTTTTTCTTTTCACCGATCTGTTTATGCTCGGGGCTCTTGAGCAATGCCTTCCACATGAAGCTTCAATTCAATGCACATATGTTTGTTCCATTACATGGAAATTTCCCTATTTTACAAATAACTCTTCTGCCCACAAATACTCTTGTTATGAACTTTTGTAATTAAAAGATGTCTCTGTCGTTAACACCCGGGGATGACCTTTGAGACTGCTGCAACAATTAATTTTTGAAATGAAGCCCTTATGACTACTTTTCTTCAGATATAAATAAAACATAAAGAAGAGAGTCCGAAGGTGCAATAATTTTATGGTTCTGGGAATATAATAAACTCAAACTGTTCCGAGTAGCTCCTTCCAGTGTATGTTTTTTTTGACAAAAATGAGTTGGCTTTATATTCTCAGCTTCATGAAATATGTACTTTTGTCCAAAGCCAGGCCCTTGAAATTGTTGGAAAATTTTCTAATTTTAGAAACAATGCCCCAAGTTAAGGATTTGAAATGCCGATCTTTCTGGAATATGAACAGAAAGATGAATACTGTGGCAAATTTTCCAAGAAACCTAAAATCAAATACCCCAAGTTTTGACAAAGCCATAAACAGGTAAAAGAAACCAGAAAAACGAGTCATGCACTAACATAATTCTACCAAAGGAGGCTAGGCACGATGGTCACAATTCGCTTGAGTGCCCAATAACACCAAGCCACCACCTTAAACCGTGTCAAACTTGTGCTTCACGAATTCTGTCGAACAGGCTACAAAAGATTGTGCCGATCGATATAAAAGGTTTGTGACACCACCACAATATTACATCAAACGTGAGGGAAATACCATTCAATACCACAACATTAATACCACAGCATCGACCAAATGAAGTTCATCTGCTTGCAATGTGACTCGATCAACTATGAATTGCACCTTTAATTATACCAAAACAACATATGTAAAATAATATGGGCATCAATAACGGCAACGCCACTGCAATGTGTTCCACACAGCGATGGGTAGTCACAGTTATAGCCCTGTCACTTATCGCTTACATCTTTATCTCCTTCAGATCTCTACAATTTCATCTTGATTTACCTTCGCCACCGGTCCAAACCCCCATCAAGGAGCAACAAAATCAAATCTTTTTAGAAGTCCCCAAGAATGAAGCATCCGCCATTACGAATTGGGTTTTTCACTCGGCCGATATTTTTAATAGAAGTTATGCCGAAATGGAGAAAAAATTCAAAGTTTACATTTATCCTGACAGCAATCCGAAAACGTTTTATCAGACCCCGAGGAAGCTGACAGGGAAATATGCGAGCGAGGGTTACTTCTTCCAGAACATTCGGGAGAGCAGGTTTCGCACAAACAATCCTAAGGAGGCTCACCTATTCTTCATTCCCATCTCTTGCCATAAAATGAGAGGAAAGGGGACATCTTATGAGAACATGACAGTCATTGTTCAGAATTATGTTGAAAGCTTGAGCCAAGGACTCGAACCGTCAGCTTTGAACAAAGAGCATTGGTCGTCGATTGAGGGTGTTATGCTTGTAGGAAATCGATTGGTATGGGTGGCAGTGTACCAGTCGAAGGATCATTTCAGAGAGAAGTTACCAATACAAAACACAAAACACAGCGATTCAACACATATACAAACTCTGATATAACGACCCCTTCAACACATTCAATGCATTCAAATGGGCGCTATGTCATTTCAACGCATATACAAAGGCGATGTATACCAAAATAAAACTGCAGATCTCCTTCAATGCATTCAAATGGAAACCATTCAATATATACCATTCAATAGCACAACTTTAATACACATTCATGACCCCTTTTTTCTCATTTGTCTCCCACGCATAGATACCATCATTCAACAACGTTAATACCATCATTCAACGTTAATGTATATACAATAAAGTCTGGAGTGGCGCAACAGGTTCATTCAACAGCTTTAATATGGTTCAACATTAATGTATAAAGTAATACATGCATATGTATAAAACCTTCAAATGCATAGGCATATAAACCCACAGCGTTAATACTCAAATGCACAACGTTAATACTATATAAACCCACAGTGTTAATACTCAAAAGCATTCAACTGTTATGGGACAACGTTAAAATGGAAACACATTCAACTGTAAACGTATTCAATACCGCATACCAGGAGCTGAAAACTTCGGACCTTCATCGATGGTGCCGTATCTACCACTCAGCAATCAACGCAGATTCAATGATCTCTGCTTTACTTGATTCCATGTCAGTGCTCAGCGCTAAAATAGGAAATGACAGTGCTATAAAAAATTGACAGTATGGACAGATGTGCAGTTCTGGCAGAGGTAGGTTATTTCAGGTCTGAAGGGAATAAGGCAGAGTCAGAGGTCAGGTAACGCAGAACTGACATATATATAGAGACCACAAAACAAGTGGCTCATGGGGACGCTTTCTGTAGTTCTTGAAACCTCACAGGGAGGCTTTCATCCCCAGAAGGAGCCAGTGTTAGCCTTGTTAGCAAATGGCCCAAAAATGAATTCAAATATTCTCTTTAAGTCTTTGAAAGCTAGTAAAATCATGCCAAGGATAAAAACCAGCGCAGGAGAAGAACCCTTAGAGTGGTGGAAAAACACTATTGAGAGGCTAAAACACATAAAAATAGTGAAAAACCATGTATCGCAGGCATAAACACTGAAACACACAGCAGCCCTCCGATCTGGACGATCAACGGTACAAATCTGATCGGCAGGTCACAATCGGCGAAGGCAATCAGCGGATATCGGCACAGATTGTATGGAACTTGCGACAACGATCGGTGATGCAACATGAACCGTCGATCAAGCGCGCAGATCAATGACCCACATCACATCGCAGGATCGCTATCGGGGATTACAAAGTGTGCTATCAATGGCCCAGGGCATGAGCGATATGTGATTGCGATCAGATCGCATCACTATATCACATCAGAGCAACACCATGGAGCGGGGCCTATGCACATGTATATGTGCGACCCAATGAACCGAACATGACGGAATTCTAAATATTATTTCATAAGATTTTAGATCTGTAGAAAGACCATTTTCAATGCATTTTCACAGTTTGACGTATTTTATAAAATAAAAAGGGGAACCTTGGAGCGGGACCAGAGCGAATTGCGATATGCGATAAGACCTGGACTCGATGGGGTTTGGGAATGGAAATATATATTATTTCAGGTCTGCCAAAGCTAATTTTTCATGTATTTCTAGTGTTTTTAACATATTTCCAAATATAAAGGGAAGACTGGGAATAGGCTATCAGCGACATGCAATAGCGACCCAGAGGGCGGACCCGATAGGGGAATAGACAGATCTTGGCAAGATTTGCACAGTTGCAGTGTATTTTGTGTAAAACAGAAAACAATCATGGTTATCATTTGAAAGGGGCCATTGCAGGGATTTCATAGGCCCGATAACCATTCCATTGCAGGTACAGGTGGCCAACCATCCTTAGAGGCGTTATGCAATAATATCTACATGCCAGAAGAGGGATTCAGCTAAGAGACAGCGGCCAATGGACAGAGGCCGGAAGGGGATAAAGCCCAGCACATTGCAGCCGAATCAACCCAAATAGATCATGGAGCATCGTTGGTGCGAGTGAACTCCCAGATTGCACAAACAACTACCAGAACGAAGTTACTCTTCTTTCAGAAGAAGAAACCTCTGAGCCCATGCGTGCCTAGTAATGGCATTAGACAGTTAAAACAATAGAGAGGATAGATTAAGACACTCTGAGCTTTTGAGAGCTCAGGAGCATTGTAAAAGGCCTATAAATGGCTGAAAGTTAAATGTATGAAGGGTTCAACTTCTGGAGACTATGGATACTTTGTTCCTTGCAGTGTCTCATCTTCATTCTAGTAATACAAGATTATTTTACTGTTACATGTTCAATTTCCATTTCCTCTTTCGTTCTAAGCTTGCACTTGAACAGGTTGTTCATGTTTTCTTTTGTGTCTAATGCCATATAACTGTCATCTTATCTCTGCGTTGATAAATTAGATTTGCAAACTTCATTTACTTCCTGTAGCTATCCATTCATATGTGTTTATATATGCATCTTCTGGCACAATCAGTATTCTCCATCTATCCATTGAATCTACAAACTATTGAGCATTAGTGGTCTAAAGCCTTGTAAAGTTGAGGGTGTTCATGCATGTCTGGAGTGAAATAGAGTTGAAACAGTTATCTGGCTTGATCCAAACCATCATCCATTCCAATAGTTCAGAGAACAATATTGAAGATTATATGTTACCAGGCATCTCCGAGCTGCAACCTAGGAGAGCTTCCTGGAGTGATAACAGTTTATAGATTTAATGAATAGATGGAGAATCCTAACTATACTAGCAGATACATACATAAACATATATGAATGGCTAGCTATAGAAAGTAAATGAAGCTTGCAAATATAATTTATCAATGCAGAGATAAGATGACAGTTATCTGGCATTAGACATAGAATAAAACATGAATAACCTATTCAAGTGCAAGCTTAGAACAGAGGAGAAGATGGCAATTGAACAAGTAACAAAAAAAGAAGCTTGTATTACTAGAATGAAGATGAGACGCTGGGAGGAACAAGGTATCCATTGTCTCCAAAAGTTGAACCTCTATTACTTCGAACTTTCAGCCATTTATAGGCTTTTTACAATACTCTCGAACTCTCTGAGGCTCGAGATGTCTTAATCTATCCCCTCTGTCTTCTAACTACTTGATGCCATAACTAGACAAACATGAGCTCAAAGAGCTCTGTTTCTAGCAAACACGGTAATCAAATTCTGGTAATTTCACCACATTGTCAGGTGGTTCGCTCATGCCAACGATGTTCCATGATCATTTCTATTGGTTCAGCTGCATCATGTTGTTGTTTTTTCCCCTTTCGGCCATGCATTATGTTATTTCAGTTCAATTGTCTAACTATCAAAAACATTGACAAAGCCAACAAATTTCATCCCCGGGTGACTGGTGGGAAGTGGGGTACGGGGGCCATTGGATCTGGAGGAATGGGTGGAGGAGATCAATTGCCGGAGGCTTGAAGTCGTGGCGGGATCAGAATAAGTCCGAGCCATCAGATCTTAGATGGGTAGATCGAACAGCTATCAGGCAGAGGAGGTGCTTGAAGGATAATTCCTGGGAGCATTTTACTCAAGCGAAAATGGTTTATATCAGGCGATCATTGGGCGGTAAGTGGTAAAGGTCAGAGCCTACCTGATTCTATTCATCGAGAGCCACATAGTAGCAGAGGAGAGAGAGGAAACCACTTTATCATGCAGGTATCCCTCTCTCTTGTTGCCCAAGCGATATGCACCATAACCATTAGATCTGGTAGAAATTATCTAACGGTGGTGATTGGTAAAAGCGGGTGAGCGTATAACGTTGGTCAGATTAAGTGTGGACCATATGGGAACCTCTCCACGACAGCAAAAAAGACCATTTCTGATCTGATAATCACCCTATGAGTGACACCAATTTAAGGTTTATTAAACAAAAGGTATTACAGACTCATGTGCCGGTGTGTGTTCTATGTTATTTAAGCAACGAATTGATCAGATTGCCAATACACAGACATTTAAATGGAAAGACAACAAAGAAATACAGTAAGCAACCACAAAGACATAAGAAATTTTAATAAGGAGTTCAACCTATTCTCCAGGGCTACATCTCCGGTCCAGATTTCAGTGGTGGCCTTATTTTTTTGGGTATTTAAGCAGAGAATTACAATGCAAGGACTCAATGTGAGTTCTCTTGAAGCATGTTTGCTTGGCAGGGTGGTACTTGGATTCCCCAAGCCACTGGAGTACACAGACTCTTCTTCTTCCTACTAGCTCTGTGACCTTCTGGTCTACAGTGGAAGGAATCAAATGGGATGCTCGATTCAGACAGATTCCTCTATGGGATGGATTGAATCTCTCAAGCTCTCTAGTGCTCGATGCTGCCGTTGGTCAGCTCGGCTCTCTGTCTATCTCTGCTTTCACTTAACTGCCTCTTCTCTAGTTTCTGTTTCTTCCTCTCTCTTCGACTGTCTCTGTTCATGGTTTTTAGCCATTCGTCCCCATGCCCGTTCAGTTCCTCTTCCACCTCTGTTGATTCACCTTCTACAGCTGTGCTTGGAGTTCCCTGTTCAGCGTCATCATGAACGCTCAGGGAGTGGCCACGTGTCCCCATCTGAACAACGCCAGCCTGCTCGTCGGTTCATTTCTTGAGTTACGTTGTGGATGCGTTCTTCCTCCACCATGGCAGTCAAACAGACCTCAAATCTTTACAAACTCATCTTAATCCTTCGTCGATTCTGCTTCCTCCATCGAGTGCAATCTCAACCGTCTGATTTGGGACCTCCAGATCCGACGCCATTCACACGTCCCATGCTGTTGACCTGCTTGACCGATAACATGCGATCAATGGTGGTTTTCTCTCTCCTTCGCCACCACGCATCAATCATTGAGTGGGATCGTTTCACTTTCTCCAAAACTGTTTACCGTTTGAGGGTGCTCTGATCAATACAACCGATATCCAGAGTGCGGGCCCTGCCTTTGTTCTTTTAGCGCTTTTTCTTTTTCACTTGCGGTTCTCTGGTTCGCCATGTGTCCAAGTGCTCGGGCTTCCCCCATTTCGGCCCTGTTTTCCCAACGATGTGCGGTTCTCCAACTAATCGCACATCAAAAATCACCTCCTTTTTCCAATCCGGGGCTCCCAGGGGCTACTTTGACCTCCTACGCAGTCTCCATGGGCCTCGGTCAGTGCGCTTTGACCAAAGTCCTCGTCGTTCCACGCTGGCTGCCATTGCCACTGGTTTAGGGTGTTTTTGATCGCTATTTTTTTGGAATTTTTAGAGATTCGTTTTGACGTGATACAGTCATGGTTCTTTACCAGTCTTTGATGGATCCAATTCGGATCACGGCATTCCCACTGAAAGAGATTTTGGACCACCAAAAGTTGGTTTCAAGCATCGACTAAGTGAGGGTATTGCTTTCTCACTTATCCAATCTCAATCCACTTCATACTGCTTGGCTTCAAACCTTTGAGCCCAATCCTGAGGTATTCCACTTGTCCACTGCGCATCATCCTTATCTTCCTTTCCAGCACCATGTCTTCCTGTAATTCATTAAGATATTCATGTATTAGGTCATCAACATAAGGTAATTGACTATGCTCTTCAGGGTCCTCAACCATTGAAGGTTCAAACAACCTCAAGCAATCTACATTTACGACTGAGTAGATGTGCTTGTAAGCTGGTAGATCAAGGCGAAAAGCATTTTCACCAACCTTCTCAAGTATCTTGAAGGGTCCATAGCTGATAGGTTTTAGCTTTTTACCTTCACCTTGCATCCTGTCCTTGCTGATATACAGCCAGACTTGGTCTCCAACTTGAAAACTATGCTCCATCCGATGCTTATCGTGCCTAGCCTTGTACTTGACCTGACTCTTTTCTAGTTGTTCCTATACTACCTGGTGGATCTCCTGGATCTGTTCAATGAACCTAGTTGCCTTGTCCACATCACTGTGTCTATCGACCATGGTATCTTTACCAAAGACGAAATCCAAAGGAGACCTTGGTATGAAACTAAAACAGGTCTCAAAAGGAGATTTCTTTGTAGAAGAGTGTTTGGCTCTATTGTAAGCATGTTGCACATAACACGAGTGTTCATCCCAAATTTTAGGGTGTTTGCTGCAATATCCTCTCAGTAACTGGATCACCGTCCTATTAGCTACTTTTGTTTGGCCATCTGTTTGTGGGTGAAAAGCTGTGCTTTTCTTTAATTTGGTGTCCATTAGTTCACACAGACTTGACCAAAACTTCCCCACAAATCGGGTGTCTCGATTAAATACAATAGAAGTGGGTAATCCAAAATGAACCCATACATGTTCAAAGAATAATTTTGTAGTTTGTTCAGCTGTAATCTGTTTACTATAGGGTATCAAAATACACATTTTGTTGAACCTATCCACAACAACATATAGATAATCATGACCTTTCCTAGATTTAGGCATTCCTCCAACAAAATCCATGGAAATGCTTTCCCAAGGGTGAGAAGGAACTGGCAATGGAGTGTATAAGCCTAGTTTTTTGTTGCTGGGCTTGCTTTTCGCACACATAGTACATCCCTTTACATATCTAGAAACTGTCTCACTCATTCTCGGCCAATAGTAGAACCTTTGCAGCCATGCAACTGTTTTACTTACCCCAAAGTGACCTGATATCAGAGAAGTGTGTGCTTCCATAATTATCTTTACTCTCTCAGTTTATGGAATGCATAGTTTCCCACAATGATATAAGAGTCGGTCCTTCATGTGATAGTCCAATTCTTCTATTCTTTTGCCTTGACTCAAAGTTACATATACATCTTTAAAGTCCATGTCCTGAGCATACTGTTCTGTGTAGCTTTCGTGCAACATAAAATTATGCTTAAGTATGGTAGATGCATTTATAATGGGTCTAGATAACATGTCTGCAACCTTGTTATGTATGCCCTTTTTATATCTGATGACTAAATGAAACTGTTGTAGAAAACCCATCCATTTGTAATGAATTGATTGCTGCAATTTAGTTTGGGAGTGTAGGTATTGAAGTGGCTGATGATCAGTATGTATTACTGTTTCTTTGCCCATTAAGTAATGTTTCCACTTTTTTACACTTTGAACTAATGCATACAATTCTTTATCATATCTAGGATAGTTAACTACTGTAGGATTAAAAGACTCAGAATGATAACATATGGGTTTACCGTGCTGTGTCAACACTGCTCCCATGGCATAGTCACTGGCATCAGTTTGGATCTCAAATGGTCTTTGTAGATCTGGTAGTGCTAGTACCGGTGTTGTACTAATCTTTTCTTTCAAGGTGTCGAAGGCTTTCTGCTGTTTGCCTCCCCACTGAAACACCTTGTTCAATCCTGTCAAGGCTATAAGGGAGTTGCAATTGAGGAAAATTTTGAAATGAACTTCCTCCAATATTGTGTTGCTCCTAAGAAGCTTCTCACTTTTGTAGCAGACTTGGGTTTAGGCTAGTTTATAATGACTGCCACTTTAGAGGGATCTATTTTCAATTCACCTCCCCCTACTATGTGACCAACTAATTTGGAGAGTTTTTGCCAAATTCACATTTGGAGAGTTTAACATAAAGTTTTTCTCTTTTCAAAACATCTAATGTCTGCTTAACATGCCTTAAATGTTCTTCCCACGTTTTACTAAAAATCAGAATGTCATCCAGATACACAATAACAAAATCATCAAGAAAAGGTCTGAGTACATCATTCATTAATCTCATGAAAGTAGTAGTAGATTTAGCTAGGCAAAAAGGCATAACTAGCCATTCATACAATCCTTTCTTTGTTTTGAAAGCAGTCTTCCATGCATCTTGCTCTGCAACTCTGACCTAATGGTATCCACAGTGCAAATCCAGCTTAGTGAAATAAACAGCTTCCTTCAATTGATCTAAAAGATCATCTATGCGAGGAAGGGGATAACTATTTTTGATTGTTATCTTATTCAGTGCTCGGTAGTCAGTGCACATTCTCCACGAGCCATCTTTCTTTCTCACCAAAATGATTGGTGACCCACATGGTGATGTGCTAGGCCCGATGAACCCTTTCTCGAGCAACTCCTACACCTGCTTCTTGATTTCAACATTCTCTAAAGCATACAATCTATACATCCCAATGTTAGGAAATGGAACATCTTGCTGCAAAATAATATCATGTACTATTCCCTTTTTGGGAGGCAGACCTTTAGGTTCTTAGAACAAGACATCATATTCTGAAACAATCTTTTCTATATCAGCTTGCTGATCAACATTACAACCCTCAAATACATTGGTTTTATCAGATTTCTTTTCCTTTACAACCATCAGTAGGAACTGTTTGCATGAATTTATCATTCTTTTCATATGTCCTGAGTTTATGAGAGTATAATTATTCTTGAGCTTGTGAGCTCTTACAAAGTATTCTATTCCACCTTTAACAAGTAGATACTTGTTCTCAGCTCTATAGAAAATAACCTTTCTATCATACAAGTAAGGACTTCCTAAAAAAATTCCACATATATCCAAAGGAATTACATCTAACTCAACCTCATCTACAAACGCTGACCCAAAAGAAAACTTGAGTTTGCACTGTGTAGTCACTTGTAGTTGTGCTTTATCATTCAACCATCCTAATGGGTATGGTTTCTTATGAGGTGTAGTTGTTAATCCCAATTTCTTTACAATTGCTTCAGAAATTAGATTTACTTGTGAGCCACTATCAAACAAAGTATCAATCTTTTGATTTTTGGAAACAACTCGAATATGGAAAAGCTCATGCCTTTTTCTCTCATGTTCTTCATCAATAACAGATTGAGTAGAATTACTAGTAGATTCAGAATTATTACCTTTTATACCTGTGGCTGCAACGATTGTTTCATCTCCCGAGTCTAACCCCAAATCTTTCTGAATAGCTGTAGCAGTCTTCTTCTTCTTGCCCTCGAAATTCTTAGGTCTCAGCTCTGGATGCAGAATCCAACAATGCTCATCATCATGCCCATCCTTTTTACAGCGAGTGCACGAAGCTTTGCTTTTCTGTGCAGTGTTAGCCTTCCTTGCTTTCCACTTCTGCTTTCTTTTCTCCTTGCTCTTGCTTACAGTGGGTTCCGATGGTCCCCCAACTTCAGGATTTCCATTCTTTCCTCTAGCTTCTAGATGAGTAGCTTGTACAGATACCTCATCTATACTAGTGGGATTAAGCATGAGGATGGTATGCCTCATGTAGCTGTGTAGACCACCAATGTAGTTCAAAAGAGTTTCTGGTGAGTCTAATGAGATACCCAACATCAATGCTCTCTTTTTGAACTCTTGAGTATACCCTTGCACACTTTGCCCTTTCAACTGCTGAAGAGTTTGCCATCTCATCATTGCTTATTGCATGTAGGCCAGTGTATAGAACTACTTTTTGATTACAACAACAAATTCACTCCAGACAGAGATGGTCTTACCATGCATCTTCATATCAGCTTGGGTTCTGCCTTCCCACCAAACCAAGGCAGTGCCTCCTAGGCGTAGGCTTGCCAGCTAAATCTTACTCTTTTCCGAGTCTATGTTTTGTACCCTGCAATATACATCAATTTGTCTAATCCAATTGTCCAACTTTTCAACATTTAGCTCTCCATCATATATAGGCAAATCAAATTTAACATCTAACTTAATCAAAGATGATTTCTTATTATGCACAGGGCTATTAGGAGGTGTGAGAAAGCTTTCCTCTTTCCCCTTTCCTTTTGAGTGGTCATGGGAATGAGACTCATCTTTTTCTTTATCTTGTTTATAACCTGATGAATCCTTATCCTTATGCTTTCTAAAGTCCCTATACGTTTCTTCTACCATAGACTTTATAGGTAGGAAACTTTCTATGAATTGAGGATCTGGCCCCTAGAACCTTCCTCTGACATTGTCTTCTGAGGATAGACTCTCCCAATTTCAGGATTAGTTTCCACCAACTCTCCTTCTCCTAATTTGAGCTTTGATCTAGTGATCATTCAAAGCTAAACCAACATAAGCTTGTCTAACCTTACAGCCTACTACTCTGATACCACTTGATCTGATAATCACCCTATGAGTGACACCAATTTAAGGTTTATTAAACAAAAGGTATTACAGACTCATGTGCCAGTGTGTGTTCTGTGTTATTTAAGGAACGAATTGATCAGATTGCCAATACACAGACATTTAAATGGAAAGACAACAGAGAAATACAGTAAGCAACCTCAAAGACACAAGTAATTTTAATAAGGAGTTCACCCTATTCTCCAGGGCTACGTTTCTGGTCCAGCTTTCAGTGGTGGCCTTATTTTATTGGGTCTTTGAGTAGAGAATTACAATGCAGGGACTCAATGTGAGTTCTCCTGAAGCATGTTTGCTTGGCAGGGTGGTACTTGGATTCCCCAAGCCACTGGAGTACATAGACTCTTCTTCTTCCTACCAGCTCTGTGACCCTCTGGTCTACGGTGGAAGGAGCCAAATGGGATGCTCGATCTGGACAGATTCCTCTATGGGATGGTTTGAATATCTCAAGCTCTCTAGTGCTTGATGCTATCGTTGGTTAGCTCGACCCTCTGTCTATCTCTGCTTTCGCTTAACTACCTCTTCTCTAGTTTCTGTCTCTCCCTCTCTCTTCGACTGAGTCTGTTCATGGTTTTTAGCCATTCGTCCCCATGCCCGTTCGGTTCCTCTTCCGCCTCTGTCGATTGACCTTCTACAGCTGCGCTTGGAGTTCCCTGTTCGGTGTCATCATGAACGCTCAGGGAGTGGCCATGTGTCCCCATCTAAACATTGCCAGCCTGTGCGTCGGTTCATTTCTTCAGTTACATCGTGGATGTGTTCTTCCTCCATCGTGGTGGTCAAACGGACCTCAAATCTTTACAAACGCGGCTTAATCCTTTGTCAATTCTGCTTCCTCCATCGGGCATAATCTCAGCCGTTTGATTTGGGACCTCCAGATCCGACGCCATTCGTATGTCCCGCGTTGTTGACTTGCTAGACCGATAATGCACGATCAACGACGGTTTTCTCTCTACTTTGCCGTCACGCATCAATCGTTGAGTGGGATCGCTCCGCTTTCTCCAAAACCGTTTACCATTTGAGGGTGCTCCAATCAATACCTCTGGTTTCCAAAGTGCGGGTCCTGCCTTTGTCCTTTTAGCGCTTTTGCCTTTTTTCCCACGGTTCTCCAGTTCACCATGTGTCCAAGTGCTTGAGCTTCCCCCATTTCGGTCCTGTTTTCCCAGTGATGCGCGATTAGCTCTAGGCGCGCATCAAAAATCACCTGCTTTTCCCAATTCGCGGCTCCCAGGGGCTACTTTGACCTGCTGCGCAGTCTCCATGGGCCTCGGTCAACGCGTTTTGACAGAGGTCCTCGTCATTCCACGCTGGCTGCCATTGCCACTTATTCAGGGTGTTTTTGATCGCTGTTTTTTTGGAATTTTTAGAGATTCGTCCCAACTTGATACAATCATGGTTTTTTGCCAGTCTTTGATGGATCCAATTCGGATCAATTTCCCTCCTTTAGTCTTAAAAATAGCAGCACTGCACCTCAGGGCTAACAAGACCAACCATGCAAAATATTTTATTTTTAATGGGGCATTCCATCACCACATCCTGGGCAACCATCTGGATAGAGGCTATGCTGGGAACGAGGTTGATAAAAACGAGTAGACCTCCTTAACAGGGACTCCCCCACTGGAAGTAGAATAAGCCCAAGCAAGCTTATTAGGCCCGATAGAAAGAGAAATACCAACATTAATGAAGTTCAAGCGGTAAGAATTCCAGTCCACCTCAAAGTCCTATGTAATGTCGAACTCCCGAGCATTAGGGAAACAAATTGAGTTGAAAGGGGCATGACCCATCCTTCCTAAGTGGGCCAAAGAAGAGAGACCTTTATGTAATAGGCATTGAATTAGGTGGAAAGGAGAGGCGTGGACTCACAATCATACCTTTGATTGTATCAAGGCCGATGCAAACCTTGTCCCCACTGCCCACTTCCCAGCACAAGTTGGCACATAACCAATGGTGAACTTTCATGAAATTGCGCCATATGTATGATTAGTTGCGGGACGCTAGAGCACTAGACGAAATCCATTCTTCTAAGTGAATATTATTTGAGTACTTGTCCTAAATAATTGTCTTCCAAGAACTAGTTCCATTGAAGGCCCTCCATAGACTACTAATGAGATGGGCCTAGTTGAAACATTTGGCATCCTCGATATCCCATCCTCCTTTCGACACAGATTTGGATAAGGTCAATAAAGATACCAAGTGGATCCTATGTTTACCTATTTCTCCATTCCATAGGAAATTGGAGATGATTGTGTTGATCTTTTTGATAGGCATCTCAAAACACTTCATGATACATTTAATTTTGCTAAAATTAACAAAAGCATAAAATGTATCTAAATTATAACTTTATTTTAAACTATCATTAATTATAAAAATAATTAATATACAAGTTAAACATATATACATTTAAAAACCCATTGAACAAATTCTTAACCATGGAGATTTACCCCTACTTTACCATAGAGATTCCTAATCTCTAAATAAGCTTTGTTACAATATCATGGCTTATCAATGCTACATATTCAAAAAAACCATAATTCACTTAATATAACACTTGTTCATGTGATATATATATTTTTGAAATTAATTGATTCAATTAAAAGATTAAAAAGGGAATAACTACTTTGGAGATAAATATCAACTATTAATTCGTATATAATTTTATGAATAATCTAGAATATTCCATGGAGGTTAAATCCCTACCATGTAAAAAACCTTTTACTTTTCACCATTGGATTCAATTCTTTTGGGCAAACTATATATATTTTAATTAAAACAATGTTAATATAATATTTGATAAAGGCCACCGATAATCAAAGAGAAATACAATTTGCTTGGGGATGAGTGTTTCGACAAACAACCAAGTTGAATTGTTGGCCTTTTAGAAAGGATTGGAATTAGTCTTACTAAAAGTATAAGGAGATTAATGGTTTTTAGAGATCCAATACTTGTAATAAAACAAGTGAATAAAATAAAGCAAACCATACTTACTAATCCCACAATACTACAAATAATTATTATGCCATTAAAGACATTTGAAGAGATAGAATTATTCCATATTTATAAATAATTAAATGCAAAAATATATAAACTAACCAACAAAAGGGCAACCCTGAATCAAAACATAATGGAGATGCATCAAACACATGGTTTATTTACCCATTTGTCATGATGATTTTAAAGAAGTATAATGTTTTAAAAAAATGACCATAAAATTGTTGGGGGAAATGATAGGCACGAAGCTCAAGTGGCAGTTTGAGGTTTTTTCAAAGAAAGGCCGCATCAATTAACTCCACAGGAAAGGAACTCGAACATGTGAATTTTCAGTTTCTACTCATATTAAATATGTTTTGTTGCTATAAATTATGGAAGATATTTATAGAAAGTAGTACTTAAAAGTTCTCTTACACTCGAGAAAAAAACTTCCACATGTATAGGAATAATAATGCCTCTAAAAAAATCTAAAATATGTAAAAATTTCCGGCTTTCAAACTAGATACTTTTAATACAAAACCATAAATGTTATCTTTATCTATATATATATATGAGAAGATTTGATTGAGAATTTGATTATTTATGTTATTCTATCTAATAAATAAATTCACTAAAAGGTGAAGTGGGATATTTAATTTGATTTTTAAAAATGCAGAAAGTAAAAAAAAATAAGTTTGAGTATTTAATATTTTTTAATTATATTTAAACAATTTATTTTTAAATTTAAGATTAATATATATTTAGAAAAATATATAATTTTAATTAAAATGATTATGGAATTTTTAGTTAAGGATTTCGTTTATTACAAATTTCGTTTATAATTTTAACGAAGTAAAACCATTGTTTCTTCAATATTTGAATTCGCCACAGCCAAAAAACAATATGTACTTCTACCACTTGAGCTCACTCCTTTAACCCATTTAACTAATTTATAAACCATTTAAAATATTAATAATAAAAATTAATTATATTAACAAAAGTATTATAAAACTAATTATAAAATATATAAATAAAACTTTTAAAAAAGTTTATATATATATATATATATATATATATAATTTCTCCTGCATTTGCAAATCAAATATCTTTTTCTTTAAATCGCGTATCTTCCGCAAGGCTTTTTCATTCTTTTGCAGGGGCAATTGGTCTTGATCTAGATGGCTCCCAGCTTCGCAAAGATAGCTGTTGGCTCAGTTCCGTCCACCTCTGGGGGGCAAGCTCCTTCCCATATCGTCAGTGAAGCCCCAACTCCCATTGTCCAGGTGGTCCAGGCCTCACTCGATGAGGCTTTGAAGTTTTCTGAAAGTGTCCTAATTTGCTGGTTCAATGGTTTTTGGTTTTGGCTGACAACTCTCCACAGTTGGATCTCGAAGGTATGGAAGCCTATCATTTATGATGAAATTAATATCTACCACTGTGCTAGGGGTTTCTTTATAGTAGATTTTGAAAACCATGAAAGCAGACAATGCATTCTAGATTCTGGCCCTTGGTTTTTGGAAAACTCAGGCCTATTCATGAAGCCATGGAACCCATCATTTGATCCCTCAACAAAAGTCATAACCTTGGCACTAGTTTGGGTGAGATTGCCAAACCTACCCTTGTATCTCTGGAATTTCTTCTCGCTAAAAGCCATTGGAAATGCAATTGGGAAATTTTACTGTAGGTGCCCAAAAACAGAGGAATATGGAAGAACCACCTATGCGCACATCTGTGTGGAAATGGACTTCAGCGCTGGATTCCCAGCTGAAATAAACCTAACAAGTAAAGACTATGTGTGGAACCATAAACTCGATTATGAAAGTGTCCTCTTCAGATGTCGATCCTGCTTTGAGATAGGCCATCTAGCCAAAAATTGCCCAAAAGCCTCCCAGAAAAATTCTACTAGAAAGAATCACCACAAATCTACATGGTGGGAAGGAGCACAAAGAGAAAATTACACTATCATCAAGGAAGAATACTCTCCAGAAAGCTCTGAATCGTAAGAAATTGGGCAAGAAAGAAATAACTCTCAAGACAAGCAGGGGGAAAGCCTCGCCCAATAGCAAAAAACTGAACTCGACAACCCCTCAAGCATCAACAATTATGAGGATTCGAATACTACACAAAATAAATCTTCATTTAACAACAAAGTAGATCTCCCAGGCCAAACTTGTTCTCGGACTATCTTCAAAAGGACGAACACAACAGATCGTGAAGCTAAGACACCAATGTCCTAAGAACCAGAAGAGATGAAGGAGATGCAAGATAAAGGAAGTTGGAAGACTGTAGAGAAAAAAGGGAAAACTACAACACCAAAGACAAGAAGTCAGACAATTAAGAACTAAAAAAATTATAGATCCAATAAACCAATTTGATCTTAATAGATATTAACCACCACATCATATATATATAAAATAAGAAATTATGAAACCCTTAAAAATAATTTATTTTGAATATATCAAAAATAAACTAAATATACTCATATCCCCTTACATGAAATCATATCCCCTCACATGAAACCATTCAGAGTAGTACTCATACCCCCTCACATCATTTTGTCTAATTTAAGAAACCCATTTAATACTAAAGTAAAGGTGAGGTGTAAAGCACTAGCATTTCATGGTATATTTTGCAAGTCTTCCTATTTATATAACGAAAAATCTCATTATTTTTTTAATTAAATCAATATTTATGATTTAAGAAAACCATTTAATACTAAAGTAAAGGAAAGATGTAAAGCACTCGCATTTCATGGTGTATTTTGTAAGTCAAACTAGGTATATAACGAAAAAATCTCGATTATTTATTAATTTTTAATTTCATATTTTATAAACCTGCTACCTTTACTATACAAGCCCTCATCATTTAGATTAATCTAGATTTTATTTTTAATCTTTATCGTCTTATTAACGTGTTGAGACGGATTACAGTTTTTTTCATTTTAAAGAGTTCTAGCCTCATGAGATTTGATCCTCTTCGTTATTGTGGTAATCCAGAATTAAATAGATCTAAGACTGGTTTAATTATTAATATAAGGAAATTATTAATTTGTATTTTTATGAATCTCACATAGTCAAAAATGTTTCTAATTAATAATTATGTTATTATTTTTATATTTATATATTTTAATTGTATTTTATTTTTAATTTTTTATTTTATGTAGTTTGACAAGTCCAAATGTTTACATAAAATTTAACATAACATAGCATCACATACATACCTTACAATTCTTCTAATCAGATATCTCTTATAATAGGTTGGAGAGCTCTTCTTCTCGAAAACCCAAAATCTTCAATAAACATCTAAATTTTAAGAGAACATCATTTTTAAAGTTCAAATAAACACATTATAATAAAAATATTTTTGAAAAAAAAAAGATAAAGTAAATTAAATTTCCAAAAAAATAAATATTTCTTTCTTTGTTTCTATAAATGTCTTTTTTTCCATTGAACTTTATAAGATTCTTCGAGAATTAGGTCATAGTTTTAGTGTAAGAATTGCCTAAAATTTTACTACTTGACTTCACTATCATAACATAAGAGTACTCTTCTTCCCTAAAACTTTAGTTATAAAGATTGTATGAATTATGTACAAGATGTAAACGGGCTTTTCCACTTTACCAACAAATTGTGTAGCTACCAAATAATATAAAAAATTGCATGAACTCTCGACCATTCCAATATGAAAATTTTCATCATTTGAATAACCATCTATTATCACTAAGCATAAATTCCCTTTCATGGTTACCTTCTCTCTCTTCTTATAGTACTTGTGCAAAATGCCACACACCTTCCATATTTTTTTTTCTAAATTTTTTAGGATGTGCATATGTTAATTCACTTTAAAGTAATATAAAAAACCTTTAAATTGGGAGATGAATACTTTCTACCTACACTATCTCCTTTAATTTAATGAATGCAATTACTTCTATATAATTAATATTTTCATGAATGTGTTCCTATAGTTTGAGATATCATTCTGAATGTTATGCACATAATGGGTACATATCTTCGAAGAGTGAACCTTAATCAATATAACCAGTACCACAACTAGGTCATGATCATCCCTTAGCCTTTCTGGGTATGCACATTTTCATGGTGGAGGAAAATGCCAATGTAATTTGGGTGAGACTAATGTTAATTCCATCTCATTTACTCATGTGGTGAGAGACATGGTCTCGAAGAGTAAGGATTACATGTTCGGCAACATGAAACCTCCTAGATCAAATGCCATCTCCAACCCATTACATGGAGAGAGTTGTTACTAGGTAAGAAATAGAGATGGTACTTCTCATCTCTCAATTGTACAATTATTATTCCCCCTCCATACATCCCTTATCCATGTGTATTCTTGATTAATAACATTCATCTTTGACTCTCCACACATCTAGTGATACACATTAAACATCATTGTCTAAAAAACAAAATTCATATTGCATGTCTACAAGATCATACTCAAATCAAGAAATAGTCTGCTAACCCCAACTTGAGGCCATACAATTTCACTAACTCCAAAGTTTGTGCTTCTCGATGTACTACTTGACAAATCGCTAGTACCTTGTGAAGATGAATCATTTGATCGTTCAAGTGTGTGTATATGTGTCATCAATTCAAATTAGAAATCTCTATCTTTAATTATAGTATTCAACAATAATAAATAGTTTTCAACATCTTTATGACTAATATATGAATCACATCAAACATTTATAGAAGGTCAAATAAGCCAAAAATTATTCAAATATAAATCTAGTCCCACTGTTTATCGGCCAATCCTTGGTCATCCGTACATTAGAAACACATTTAAATAATAGCGTTAGGCATGAATAAGTCTAATCAAATAGAGTTACAACACCTTCTTGTCCCTTCCTCATTTTCTCCATCCTTTGATGATCTCCATACAATTTCTAGTCAATTTGACAAAATGTGTAAAATTGCAATTAATGTAATTACTATTGAAATGTTATGACTTTGGAGATTACAACATACAAAACATATACAATTTTAGAAAATATGAGGAAGGAGTCACTAAATTGTTTCATTTAATGTAACTTTATGATTACAATGTTTGCACTAATACACATTTACAACCATCTCCACTTAATTTGTTAGATGCTATGCAAAATTAACAAATATAACATGATGTAAAATTACATTTCAATCATGTTTAATATATTAAATATAGTATATTTTTGGATATTGGAGTGTTCATTAAATTTTGGACTTTGTAAACACGTAAGTAATTTCTACTCCCAATGGGCAAAAAATAGTAATATAGAAATTATGATACATTAAAAAAAATTATAAAAACATTCAAAGCAATGTTCAATACAATATTGTATTTCCAAAATCATAGTAAAGACTAAAATAAAACTCTTAAAAAACCTTTGTTAAAAAATACCTTCATCTACAAAGGATCCTCTTAGAAGCGACATATTCACAAATTTTAGAGCTTAAAAAAATAGTTAGGTGTTAGCATTTTCATCAATTGGTACTGTTCAATTTTCAGACACATCCTTAGAAATTATAATATTTTTATGAAAATATCACCAAAAAAATTATAGTGCATGACATTCATGCTAAATTCATAAAATTTCATTTTGTAAAACAAGAATCAATAAAATTTATGAAGGAAAAAAAAATTAAAGCATTTTTGTAGGTTTGATATTGGTAACTCTTGAAATCATCACTAAACTTGAAACGCATACCATAAACAAATGCTCTAAAGATTATGAAGCTTAGCTCTCTGACACACTTTTGGCTTCTTATGCATCTTGATGATGTATTTGAGAGTTGCACTAAAAAAAACCAAGGTTTTTACAAAACCAAAAAATTATATAATCTAGAATTAAGTTAACAATTGCATTGAGTTTGAATCTTTATTGTTTAGAAACTAATGTTCCAACAAATAAATAATTTAATAACATTACATACTACTCAATTTTGGTGCTTAGGAATAGAGCCTTCTCAAGCATGAACTAAAGCAGGGTAACCTAAAATAACTAAATATCAACTTCACAACCTTGGTGTAAAGATATTGGATATAACACTTCACATAGACATAGTTCCAACATATTTTTTTGTATTCATCAGCACATCATTGTTCTGTTTACTGGCAAGTTCTCCAAAAATATCACAAATCCTACAAAATCTTCACATCATAACTGATTTGCAATATATAGAAATAAGGGTGATTTGGATGGAGTTGTCATTGTTTATTTTGGTTACATAGGCTATGATTCCATGTCACATTTGGTTGATGACATAAGAAACCCATCTAAACCTTTCTAGTAGATCATATGGATGCTTGATAGTTTACATTCTAGATCGATTAATGTTTCCCTTTCTCAACATGATTTCCCCTGGCACTGAGATCATAATGTTGAGATATGGACATCAACGGGGTGGGAGATATTTTGAGAAGGCATGTCTTTCCACTAATGTTGTGACTGATCTACATGCGTAGAAGCTAGCAAGGAGAAACATGTATCTAGGGACCTGTTAACTCTAATTTTCAAACACACATAATGCCTTCCCACATCATACTCTTGATCCAAGGATGATGCAAGTTATACTTACCAACTCCATTAATGTGCTTTTTAGATTTCCACATGCTTAAGTTCACATTATATATCAATTCCTTCAAAATACCATGCATTCTAAGTCTTTGTAACACACCCCCTTTTCTAATATGGTAACAAGAGGTTGTTACTAAACTAACCCAACTTCCAAATTGAAATTATTACAATGGGGTTTTAAATTTTATTTTATTTTTTCACTCTTTTTCAAATCCTTGATGCCCTAAAACAATTTCTTTAGATGCAGAGATATGGCATGAAGCCAACTCAGTTGACATGCAATGTTCTCAACTTGCATCCTCTAAGTAACAAGCTGCAAGAGTGAACAATCTTTCGCTTGCTATTTATGTGCATTACTCATGGTCAAGTCTTGATCTCCTCTCATATGGTAGGAGTTTCAACCTATAATACGACATATTCTAGTCTTAGAACTAGGTCATTGCATGATTTAGTATAAGATAAAAATTAATGTTGTTCAACTATACATCTGAGGACTTCCAAGCCTGTGTACCAACCTCAGTATGCATACACATTTTTCATAGTCTTACATGTTAAGTATGTGCATCAATATTAGCTACAAATGCCAAGTCATTATTGAGTCCAAGTTAAGCTACCATGTCTCTTACAACCCATTTAGCTGCCACGGTTGTCCTTCGGCTCTAACATCAACCAAATTAATCCCATCCACTTCCCATGGGATAATATTAACATTCCAAGTCACCAATGGTCACTTTCATTTACTTCTCTGCTTTTTCTATAGGAACCCCCTGTAAAGTTGTTCCAATTTTCTATAAGATGATGCAATGAGAATCACATGAGTAGTCTAAACATGCCCTGCTACCATAATTTTGTCTACTGAGGTAATTAATCCTATTAATGGAATATCCCATGACCACCATTTGTTCAACTTCCCTTCAAATCTATTTAGGACCTACCTCAAGTCTCTTACTAGAACATTGAATCCAAGGAGAATGCTTGAGTACCTTACTATCTGCCTTGGCTAAATAGAGGTCTATTTTGATATTTTTCACAATTAATTTAGTGTTATTCTTTGTTGTCATAAATTTGAAATTTCATCATGGAATTTAAATTCCTATTTCAAAGTTCATGCATTTTGAGGAAAACAAAAAAACTATTTATGTTTGGTCTAAACATCTCTTTCTCTTTAAGAAAAGTGGAGATACCATTAATTGTTTCCACTAGTGGATTTATAATTTTAAACATTATTAAATAAGAGAATAACTCCCTTGGAAGGGATAAGAGAAACCCTGGACCCAATGGACAAATCCCTACTTTTGTTGATCGTGGCAACTTAAAGATGCAAACATGGAGATGACTACCCTGTATGGATTTGCTTGTCATCTTCATTGCTTGACACCAAATAGATGTGGGATGTTATTGCCTTATTTATTACTTCAATATTTTACTAATGAATAATAGGACTTTGACACTAGCGTACCCATTATGCTATGTTCACATATGCAGGTGGAAATCTATAAGAAAACATTTTTAAAGGATCATTGGAAAAACATACAATAATTATAATAATATCATATTTCATTGGATTATTGTGATTTTGCAAAGCAAAATGCACTAGACAACCTAAATACAATATAAGTTTCACTTAATACCCGAGTGTTGAAATACGGAAACAAGAATATTCCAATTTAATTTGTCCTTGAATTAAGTTGTGAAGTAAAATCGAATTTAGTCTTAACAACTACCTGGAAATAATTAATTAATTTATTTTAAATTAATTAGTTGGAGAAATTCAAGTTAAAGTCTTTCGAAGTCATTGCAAGATTTATCCCTTAAATTAGGAATAAGATTGAGTTATATTTGATTTGTAATTAGTTAACTCAGTTTATTGAGTTAAGTCCAGTTAAATTAGTTCCAAACTATTTGAGGAACTAATAGTGAGTTAACAGTTAGTTGATGCATTAATGCACTCAACGAGTGCTACTCTAGTTCACCGAATATTCCCTCATCAGAAACTCATGCATGTCTATTATGAGAAAGACCCAGTTGAGATTAATGTTCAAGGACAATGTACTATCAGTTGCATGTGTTTTCTCATGGAGAAAACTCATGCATGCAACCAAGGATTCATCCTTGAGGATTGCGCAGTTTTGAAGGCTTGTTTTCCACTTGGTAATAGGCTAATCATCCACAAGGAACAATGCAAGGAAATAGGAGCTTGGAGGGCAGAGAGGAAGGCTAGAGAGAAGCCAAGATTGCATGTGAGCTTCTGTGAGGATTGTACTGAGAGTTGGCTAGCTGTGAGAGCTAAGGGTTTGTATAATTCCTCTGTATTTCCACCATGTATGATAATAAAATAGTGTGGGGTTTTTATCTGAGACTTTCCCCAAAGTATGTGTATTGTTCCATTGATTCTTCTTCTTCTTCTGGTTATATTGTTCAACTCGATCTTTAAGCTTCCACAAATGATAGTAGAAGTAGGTTATACTATTCTGCTTTGATTTATATTGCATTATTGGGTTAACCTATCATAGATTTTCTACTTGGTATCAGAGCTGTGAACAATATACTGAGAAGAGAATTCAAAGTTTGAAGTTCGGGGTTGTAGGTGCAAATTGAATTCATATCATACTTCAAGGTTGGCCAATGGCATTCTATGGCTTGAGACTCGAGTATGCCTTGGAAGGTAGCTTGAATTGCATAGCATGGAAAGATAGAATGGAGGCTGTATTAGAAGAAAATGGCTTGAAGGAATTCATTGATCAAGAAATCCCAAAGCCAGCTTCAACTAATTCACAAGAGTTAGCTCAGTGCAAGAAGTGTGTGGCGAAGGCGAGACGGATCATCCTTGAGGGAGTTCGAGACCATATTGTCTCGAGTCTCCATGGGAAGGATACTCTATTTTCAATGTGGAAGACATTGAAGGAACTCTACCAGAACAGTAGCGACCAGAGGAAATTGGCACTCAAGGATACGCTTCGAAGAATCAAGATGGAGAAGGGTGATACTATTTCCACATATTTGAACAAGCTCACCACCTGCAGAGATGAGCTTGGAAGTGTGGGTATAACTACTGTCGATGATGATATGGTGAGCCTCGCTCTCCTTGGTCTTTCAAAGAGTTGGAATAGCTACCAGGACTCTGTGAATAGAAGGGATATACTGCTGGATTGGGAATGACTGTGGTCAGATCTTATGCAGGAGGAGATTAGGAGGAGCACATGAGATGGTTCTTCATCCAAGAATGATGATGAAGAAAATCTGGCCTTAGCAAGTAAGGCAAGGAAAGGGAAGGGGAAGGCTTCCCATTTCAAATTGAATTCTTCTCATGGATGGAAGAAGGGTGACATGTCTAAAGTAAGATGCTTTAATTGTCACAAGATGGGACATTATGCAACTAATTTCCCATCGAAGAAGTCTAAGAAGGGATCCTCGGAAGGATCGAAAGGTGAGGCATTAGCCTCTCAGTTCGAAATGGACTTTACCCTCATCGCATGCATGGTGTCATCAATGATGGGTTATGTCTGGTATCTTGATAGTGGAGCCTCATTCCACATGATCGGTGATAAAAATTTATTCAGTGCCTTGGAGGAGAAAGACCTCAAGATGCGCATAGAGATGGGTTACGAAAAAAGGTATAGTGTTTCAGGAGTGGGCATAGTTTCTTTTTAGAGGGAGCATGGAGCTTCTCTCACCTTGACAAATGTGATGTATGTGCCTGGACTGAGGAAGAACTTGGTATCGGTCGCGATGTTGGAGGAAAAAGGCTACGATGTTGTCTTCAGTAAAGGAAAGGCATTCTTAAGACACATAGCCACGGGTTAGATCAAGAGGACAGGGATTTGAGTGAAGAATCTCTATAAACTAGAGGTAGATGATTGTGCAGCATTGAGTACGAAAGTAGAATTGGTGGAAAGCTAAGACATTGGCAAGTTGTGGCACATGCGGTTGGGCCATTTGCATCATGTGGCTTTGAAGATAATGCAACAGATATCTACAAGTCTTCCAAAAGGTAAACTTGAGCAAGTTGACACGTGCAAAGGTTGTTCCTTGGGAAAGTACACTAAATCTTCCTTTCATGATTGAGACAGTCGATTAGAGGCTATCTTAGAGCAAGTTCATACTAATTTGTGTGGACCATTCTCAACGACATCTAAAACGAAGGAAAGGTATTATGTGATTTTCATTGATGACTATTCTCGTAAATACTGGATTTATTTCATGCAGAAGAAGGACCAAACTTTCACAAAGTTTTGTGAGTTCAAAGCCTTGGTTGAGAAAGAGTCAGGGAAGAAGATCAAGGCCTTGAGAAGCAACAATGGTGGAGAATATGCCTATCAAGAGTTTAAGGAATTTTGTGTAGTGGAAGGAATTAAACGAGAGTTGACGGCACCTCATAACCCACAGTAGAATGGGGTGGCCGAGAGGAAGAACATAACTATTGTAGGGGAAACATGGGCAATGCTGCATGACCAAGGCTTACCACTTCACTTGTGGGCTGAGGCATGCAACACAACAGTCTATTTGCAGAATGGAAGCCTGCATCGCATACTTGGGATGAAGACACCAGAGGAGGCTTTCTTCGATAAGAGACCAGATGTGGGTCACTTCAGGATCTTTGTCTCATCGGTATATAGCCATGTGACAAAGGATGCATGGAAGAAGCTTGATCCGACAACAGATTTTGGGATATTTTTGGGGTACACTGATACACCTTACAACTATCGGGTGTACTTGCTTACAAGTTGGAGGACAGTGGTTCATAGAGATCTCAAGTTTGATGAGCAGAAGGCCATGTGAGTTTCCCTTGAGAGGGAGCTCCAACTATAGGTTGTGGAGGAAATGTTAGTTCCTAAGGAGGAGGAGCCTCAAACTGATGCGGAGCAGCCACATGCAAAGGTTCCGGGAGTGGAGACATCCACTCAAGCAGATTCTTCCAGAGAGGGACGAAAGCGCACAAGAGAAGCTGACAGATTGTTGGAGGATGCGAGAGAGAATGTGGGAACACCATCTTCTCAGTGCGGACAGATGAGGTCACCAGAGAGGTACAATGGATACATGGCCCTTGCTGGGGAATGTGTTGAGATCGAGCCATATTCCTTTGAGGAAGTAGTCCAACAGTTGATTTGGGTTGATGCTATGGTGTAGGAGTATGACTCCATAGTTTGTAATAGTGTTTGGGACATGGTTCCGAGACCAGAGAACAAGTCAGTTGTGAGTTCCCGTTGGCTTTACAAGGTAAAGCAAGCTGCTTATGGTAGTTTGGAGAAGCATAAGGTAATATTTGTTGCCTGTGGTTTTTCACAGGTTGAGGGGATTAACTATGATGAGACTTTTGCTCCCATCGCAAGGTACTCATCTATTAGATCTATGTTGGCACTATCAGCATAGATGGGTTGGAAGATCCATCAGATGGATGTGAAGACTGCATTCCTCAATGGCCAGACTAAGGAAGAGGTGTGCATAGAGCAGTTGGAAGGTTTTGAGACCTTCGATTGTGAGTCGCATGTGTGCCGACTTGAGAGAGCATTGTATGGGTTGAAGCAAGCACCTCGTGCTTTGTACACTAGGATATACAATTATTTCACCGGGTTGGGCTTCACAAAGAGTGAAGCGGATGCGAACCTGTACCACATTATGGTGAAAGGTAAGCTGTTGATCATCATATTTTATGTTGATGATCTCATATTGACTGGTGATGATTAGTTGATCGTGTCTTGCAAAGAGGACCTTGTAAGAGAATTCGAGATGAAAGACATGGGTCTCATGCATTACTTCCTTGGCATGGAAGTGTGGCAGAAGGATGGGGAGTTGTTTGTGTCTTAGGGCAAGAATGCCAACAAGATACTCAGAAGATTCCACATGGGGAAGTGAAAACCCTTGCAGACTCCTCTAGCAGGTAACTGGAGGAAGGAGGTTGCTACTTCAAGAGAAGTGGTAGAGGCTATTGTGTATAGGCAGCTTGTGGGTTCATTGATGTACTTAATGAACAGATGACCAGATTTGTGCTATGCAGTGAACCAACTGAGTCAAGTGATGGTTCAACCTAACAAGATGTTTTAGAAGGTGGAAAATCATGTATTGAGATACCTCAAAGGCACATCTTAGTATGGATTATGGTACAGATGGAAAGAGGGAGTGAAACCATAGGGCTTCACTGATGTAGATTGGGAAGGGAGTCCATCAGATTGGAAGAGCATGTCAGGAGGGATTTTCAACCTTGGGTTAGTGGCAGTTTCTTGGTAAAGCTGGAAACAGAGGTCGGTTGCACTCAGCTCGGCAGCGGCAGAATACATGGCTGCAAGTCAGGCAACATGTGAGGCCATCTGGATGCAGAAAATCCTAGTTAGTTTGTTTGATCAGAGGATGGATCCAACTGTGACCTATTGTGATAATTAGAGTTGTATCAAACTCCTTGAGGATCCAGTATTTCATGATGGGTCCAAGGACATTGACATTCGATATCATCATCTCAAAGATTGTGTAGTGAGGAGGATCATGTTGCTGCAGTATATTTCGAAAGGGGAGCAAGATGTTGACATTTTGACAAAGGCATTGTCAAAGTGTAAATTTGAATTCCATAGAGATAGGATCGGGGTGGCAGATAATCCCTTTCTTGTTGAGAGGGAGTGTTGAAATATGGGAACAAGAATATTCTAATTTAATTTGTCCTTGAATTAAATTGTGAATTAAAATTGAATTTAGTCTTAACAACTACTTGGAAATAATTAATTAATTTATTTTAAATTAATTAGTTGGAGAAATTCA
>APFE030934530.1:9993-25271 GCA_000404065.3 Pinus taeda | reverse complement strand
TATGTTTTCCGCAATAGTACATGATCAGGATAATCTCTGTTGAATATGTGTTAAATTATTCAAAATTTCTACAATGCTTACTTCTATAACTCATGAACTTATTTCCCTCATGCACACAACCATTAGTATGAGAATTCCATGTGATTTCCATTCATTACAATGAGGTCCTATGCCTTTGAATATTAATCATACTAATGATTTTATTAAGTGTTGGAAGGTCAACCAAGTCCCCCTTTGAGGAATATCTGGGTTCATATTTTTTCATCATTGCAACTCAACATTCAACTTTTAGGTTTAACCCACCAATACTAGTCGTCATGCCTTTGCCAATGCTTAGTCACACTGATTACAAAATTGCATTCACTCAATGCCTATGACACTAATATAAATATAAGTCTGCCTGCATAGAGAGCATTAGAGCATACTCATAGTCACAAGGACTAGTTAACATAATATCATTCTCTTCAATTCATAAGTGAACCACACATCATTCAAGCAATTAATCCAAACTTAACTTAATAGTTTGAACACACACACACACACACATACATGTGTGTGTGTGTGTGTATTCATTGAAATGATTTACATGTATAGAGGCTTATCTTCGATTAAAAGCTAGAGTTTGGAAACTAAGTCTAGGACAACAACTCTCCACCCAACCGTAGACAGGTTGTAGTCAATCCTCACTTGTAGTTGTCACCCCCGAGCCAAATTGTAGAGACCAAGGGGCTTAAATACTGACTGCCAGTTGAAGTAGGGACTCTAGAGTTTCACCCACCTCCAACCACCAACTAATGAAGTAGTCAATAAAATCACAGGGAATCCAGAGGCCCACTACCTCCACTCTTCAACTGCTTGGTAACCAATAATTTCAGGGAGACTAAAGACTTCTTCTCCACCCTATAATTTCAAGGGATTCCAAAGAAACAAGTCTTCACCCTTCAAACAACAACACAATGGTTCCACCCACCTTAGGGACTCCAAAACCCATTGTAAAAGAAACATGGAAAGAGAGGCTTCAGAGATCCTCCTTTCAAGAATCCAAGGAACAACCCTCCACGCTGGCCGTCAAGGGACTCTAGAGAAAGCCATTCGACCCTCTAGTTATACAGGAAATCAAGAGGACATTGTTCCTCACCTGGGAGCAATCTTCTTACTTCCAATCTTTCCAACCGAAGTTGATATCACAACTCTTCCTCCTTTTTGAGTAAGTCTACTTTGTTGTCAACCTTTTAAGGACTCTTTTTCTCTTCTCCCCCCTTGAACACAAAGACTCCCCTCCCTTTTTAACTCATAGGTTTTCCTGTCTTACTCTCGTCTTCAATCCACAATGAACCACACATCTTTCAAGCAATTAATCCAAATTTACCTTAACAATTTGAACACAACACACACACACATATATATTTATAGATGCTTACTTCTATAACTCATGAGCTTATTTCCCTCATGCACACAACCATTAGTATAAGAATGCCTTGTGATTTCCATTCATTACAATGAGGTCCTACACCTTTGAATATAAGTCATACTAATGAGTTTATTAAGTGTTGGAAGGTCAACCCAAGTCCCCCTCCAAGGAATATCTGGGTTTAGATTTTTTCATCATTGCAACTCAACATTCAAATTCTAGGTTTAACCTGTCAATACTGGTCATCATGCCTTTCCCAATGCTTAGCCATGCTGATTATGAAATTGCATTCACTCGATGCCTACGACACTAATATAAATATAAGTCTCCCTGCATATAGAGCATTAGAGCATAATTATAGTCACAAGGACTAGTTAACAAAATATCATTCTCTTCAATTCACAAGTGAACCACACATCGTTAAAGCAATTAATCCAAACTTAACTTAACCTTTTGAACACACACACGCACACACACATACATGTGTGTGCGTGTGTGTGTGTATTCAATGGCACAATTTACATGTATAGAGACTTATCTTGGATTGAAAGCTAGAGTTGGGAAACTAAGTCTAGGACAACAACTCTCCACCCAACCATTGACAAGCTATAGTCAGTCCTTGCTTGTAGTTGTCACCCCCGAGCCAGATTCTAGAAACTGAGGGGCTTAAACACCAACTGCTAGTTGAAGCATTGACTCCAGAGTTTCACTCACCTCCACCCACCAACTAATGAAGTAGTCATTTGCTTAAAGGAATTTAAACATCGACTACCAGTTGAAGTAGGGACTCCAAAGTTTCACCCACCTCCAACCACCAACTAATGAAGTAGTCAATAAAATCATAGGGAATCCAGAGGCCCACTACCTCCACCCTTCAACTACTCAATAACCAGTAATTTCAAGGAGACTAAAGACTTCTTCTCCACCCTAGAATTTCAAGGGATTCCAAAGAAACAAGTCTCCACCCTTCAAACAACAACACAATGGTTCCACTCACCTTAGCGATTCCAAAACCCACTGTAAAACAAACATGGCAAGAGAGGCTTCAAATATTATCCTTTTGGGAATCCAAGGAACAACCCTCCACCTTGGCCATCAAGGGACTCTATAGAAAGCCATTTCCACCCTCTAGTTATACAGGGAATCAAGAGGACATTGTTCCTCACCTGGGAGCAATCTTCTTACTTCCAATCTTTCCAACCGAAGTTGATATCACAACTCTTCCTCCTTTTTTAGTAAGACTACTTTGTTGTCAACCTTTCAAGGAATCTTTTTCTCTTCTTCCCCCCTGAACACAAAGACTCCCCTCCCTTGTTAACTCGTAGGCTGTCCTGTCTTACTCTCATCAACCTTATCTTTTATTCTTACGCATAAAGCCCCCAACCTCATAAATTCTTGTCCTCTTAGCATTGTCCCTTGCCCAAAAAAGCATGGCCCTCGTCCTTTTTTTCCAACTCATTTAATTCAGAGAAAACAAGCCATTTAAAGCTCACAAACCAACCTTCTAGGGTTGTCAAGAGCAGTTCAAATTTCCTACAATAAGGAAATCTAAAAAAATCCCAAGCAAGTAACCTCCTTAGCTCTGGAATTTGCGTCCCTTGACTCCATTTTTTATCACATATTTACATTGTGTACATGAGTGTAGAATAATAGTAGGGATATCACACCATCAGTTACATGTTCCCATAAATCTTTACTAATGAATATGGATTTCATTCTTTTACTCTAATAGAAATAATTTATATTGGTGAGCTTTGGTACCACAATATTACTTGTTGCCATTGAAAATGAGCAAGAAAGGATGCAAATTCAACATAAGTTGTCCCACTTCAACTCCATATGAGAACAACTATCCCAAAATCGAGACTCAACCACCACCATTTTTTTAATTAGTTTTGAGAGTACAAAAAGAGCTAAAAACTCAATAATTATAAAAAGTGAAGCAAATCTCACTAAGTACAATATATCCCTTAACGGAGGGTGAAAGGCAATAATTTTTTTTTTTAAATATATATATACCACCATTTTTTTATTAGTTTTGAGAGTACAAAAAGAGCTAAAAACTCAATACTTCTAAAAAGTGAAGAAAATCTCATTAAGTACAATATACCTTAATGGAGTGTGAAAGCAATAATTCTATTACTATATAAATATAATAGATATGAATCGTGAAAGGTGCTCGAAAAAGTTTCAATGATTTATTGTATGATTGTGTATACATACTACATAAAACTATTTACATCCACAAAAGTCATACAATAAATCCATTGAACTTTTTCGAGCACCTTTCACATGTCATACAATGAAAAAGAAAACTTTAAAAAAGTACAACTCTCATATTAAGAACATTGTAATTTAAAATTGTCATATTTATGTCCAATTGTATGTTGAAGCAAAAAAAAAATGCAACAAATTGAAACTTTTCTATTTCATATGATTCATTTAATGCCTAATAGCTATTATTGAATAATGGACATGATCAACCATGCCAAGTAGAAACAATCAATGCCCTTCCAAAGGAGTTTGAGATGCAAAACATTGTGCACGTGCCAAATTCCTCTCACATAGTAGTCCACTCCACATCTAAGCTCAACTCATCTTGTCTCCCAAACCTATTCAAAGTAGGTAGGCCAAGATCACCATGGAGTTGAGTGTTGTTTCCATGGACATACAAACCCTCAAGGAGCGCAAGAGAGACAACAACTATCCATTTAACATGTCAATTCCACATGAAGATAAATGAAGACCATCTCTTCACTACTTTTGAAAATTAATCGAAAGAATGCACCAGTTGTGCTCCATGTTGATTTTATAGGATAAGCATTCAAGTGCATGCAAATTGAGCATATAAAATAAACGTGGTAGAAACATGAGATAAAATCTCTAATGCTTTCTGTTATACCAAATAAAAAAAAACCAAACCAACAATAATGAAAGAATACAAAAATTCAACAATATTACATACTAGCTCAAACATTCTCATGACCAAAATGTGTATTTAAATATGTAAAATAGCTATGTCAGGAAACAATGAACAACTATAATCAATGTACAATCTCTCCACAATCTCTCATCCTTTTAAGAAAAAGGAATGTGTCTTTAACATTTTCATATGAATAGCATGTATCATAAAACAAACAATATCGTAAAAAATAATATATAAAACTTCCTATATATCATTGTGGATATTGCATATCTCAAATATATGTATAACATTTAGTTTTACATATCATCGTGGATATTGCATATCTCAAACATATATATAACATTTAGTTTTACATTGTTCACACTGAAGTAAAATAAGCGTATGAAATTCTTATTGTTATTGTCGCATTCTGTCACACAACCTAAATCTTTTGTGGTTTGATTACAAAGAAAGAAGGAATATTTGCATCGGTTTATGCGTGCTGAACTCCAAATTTACTGTTTGCCTTCGGGCACACAGCATCTCTGGTATTACAACTCTCAAATTTTAAATCTTATGTGACATTCTCAAGGTCGACACTCCCTTATTGTAAGTTATTTTCCACTTTAAACAGAGCACTCCGTGATTTGTATCTAGATTATGCGTCTAATGATTTGCTCAATTCATCCTAACTGCCGAGAAACTTTAGAACCCGATTTGGAACAGTGGAGGATGTTTCAAACCCGGATTTCTAACAGTGGTTGCCAGCCTCTATTAAACAATAATTTCTTGACACAAACGGATCATAGCAAATTCTCATTTGAATAATCTTGGTACTTTATCACATTTTGGTTTCTGCTGAGCGTTAAATGAATCCTACAGTAAGGCAGGAAGCTCTTTTACCACATTATGTTACATTACCTTCAGATGCGGATGATTAGATTTAATGATTTAAGATGTCCACATCGTTTTAGCCTCATGATATACCAACTCTGTGGTTTAAGTTTTGGCACATCTGCCATTGCCAGTGATACCAGCGTGTATAATGACAGCAAATCAAATGGAATCCATAAGAATGTGCATATTAAAACTCAACAAGGACTCAGCGGCGAGGTTTTCCATAGTTATGGTCGTCTCTTGCAGGTATGTGTGAATACCAAATCCCTGAGAGATGGAAAGCAGATCCATGGCCACATGATCAAAACTGGCTTTCAGGGGGACATATTTGCATATAACAATCTAGTTAACATGTATGCTAAAAATGGCTTGCTTGAGGAAGCATACCAAGTGTTTGTAAAAATCACTGAACGAAATGTGGTCTCATGGACTGCCATCATTGCAGGTTATGCTCAGGATGGACAAGGGAAGCCGGCGTTGGATCTCTTCTGTCAAATGCATAGGGAAGGTGTGAAGCCAAACCAGTTTACCTTTGCCAGTTTTCTTCGGGCATGCACAGGCTTGTCGTCCCTAGAGGAAGGCATGCAGGTCCATGCGTTTGCAAGCAAAACTGGATTCAGGTCAGATGTGTTTGTGGGGAGTGCATTGGTGGATATGTATGCTAAATGTGGTAACATAGAGGATGCACGAAAAGTGTTTGACGAAATGCTGCATAAAAATGCAGTTTCTTGGACTGCAATGGTTGTAGGGTATGCACAGAATCAGCAAGGTGAGGAGGCACTGAAACTGTTTTGTCAAATGCAGTGGGAAGGCATACAGCCTGATGGATTTTCGTTGTCCAGTGTTCTCGGTATATGTGCAAGCCTTGCATTTTTGCAAGACGGGAAACAGGTCCATGCCCATGTTATCAAAAGTGGGCTAGAGTCAGATGCCTCTGTAAGGAATGTTCTGGTGGATATGTATGCCAAGTGTTGTCACACAGAGGATGCGCACGTTGTTTTTGAGAAAATGTCTGGAAGAAATGCAGTGTCCTGGACAACAATGATTGCCGGATATGCTCAGAACTTCCAAGCTGAAGAGGCCCTGAAACTCTTTCAACAAATGCTGTGGTCCGGGATGAGGCCTGATCAGTTTACCTATGCCAGTGTTGTCAGTGCTTGTGCCAGTTTAGCAGCTCTAGAAGAGGGTGTCCAGATCCATGCTTATATCATCAAAAGCGGAGTTGAAGTAGATGAATTTGTTAAAAATGCTCTTCTAGACATGTATGCCAAATGCGAAAGTCTTATTGATGCGTGCACTGTGTTTGACAAAATGCTTGAGAGAACAGTTGTTTCATGCAATGCAATGATTGCAGGTTATGCTCAGCATGGCCAGATATATGGAGCCCTGGAACTCCTAGTCAATATGCAGCGCAGGGGCATGAAACCAAATCAGTCAACATTTGTCAGTGTTATCAGGGCATGTGCCACTGCAGTAGCTCTGGAGGAGGGCAAGCAAGTTCATGCCCACATCATCAAAACTGACATCGTCTCAGATATTTTTGTGGGAAGTGCTCTTGTTGATGTGTATTCTAAATGTGGAAGTATAGTGGATGCAAGCAAACTTTTCAGTAGAATGCCTGAACGAGACATTGTTTCATGGAATGCTATGGTTGCAGGGTATGCGATGAACGAGCATGGTGAGGAAACCTTCAATATTTATACTCAAATGTTGTGGGACGAGATGAAACCTAACCATTTCACCTTTGTTGGTGTGCTTACCTCATGTGCTGACCTGGCAACTTTGGAACAGGGGATACAGATTCATAACCAAATTATCAAACTTGGGTTCGAGTCAGATGGTTATGTGGGGAATGCTCTGGTTGACATGTATGCAAAATGTGGGGTGCTCGAGCATGCACGCAAATTATTCGACCAGATGTTGGATAGAGATGTGGTCTGCTGGAATGCAATGATTTCACGATATGCTCAACATGGGCATGGCAAAGAGGCTCTGGCACTCTTTGCACAAATGCAAGATGCTGGTGTGAAACCCACTCACATAACTTTTGTTGGTATTCTTTCTGCATGTAGCCATGTAGGCCTAGTTGACGAAGGATATCATTATTTTGAGTCCATGAATGTGGATTATGGCATTGAACCAAGAATCGAACACTATGCTTGCATGGTTGATCTTCTAGGTCGTGCTGGGCGCCTAGTGGAAGCAAAGGGCTTTATCGATCAAC
Source organism: Pinus taeda (assembly GCA_000404065.3). Taxonomy (NCBI): domain Eukaryota; kingdom Viridiplantae; phylum Streptophyta; class Pinopsida; order Pinales; family Pinaceae; genus Pinus; species Pinus taeda. The sequence goes on along the minus strand of APFE030934530.1, from coordinate 17,834 downwards.
TGGCATTTGAACCTGGTGCGTTGCTGTGGCGAACTTTGCTTGGAGCTTGCAGAGTTCATGGCAATGTCAACCTAGGAAGACTTGCAGCAGAACATGTTCTTGAACTGGAGCCACAAGATGCTGGGTCATATGTTCTGCTGTCCAACATTTATGCCTCAGCTGGAAACTGGGAGGAGGTAATACAGGTGAGGAAAATGATGAACGATAGAGGGGTGAAAAAGGAACCAGGACGGAGTTGGATTGAAGTCCAAAAGAGGGTGCATGTATTTGTTGTAGGAGATAAATTGCACCCACAGACAGACGAGATTTATGCAAAGTTGGACAATTTGATTGAACAGATCAAGAGTGCAGGTTATGTTCCCGACACCAATTTCGCGCTACGTGATATGGAACAAAAGCAGAAGAAACACTCTCTAACCTACCATAGTGAGAAGCTAGCCATTGCATTTGGGCTTCTCAACACAGCTGCTGGAACACACATTAGAATAATCAAAAACCTCCGTGTATGTGGTGATTGCCACACCGCTTTCAAGTTCATTTCCAAGCTTGTCGAGAGGAAAATTGTTGTAAGGGATACAAACCGTTTTCATCATTTCCAAGATGGGCTATGTTCTTGCGGAGACTATTGGTGACATAAAGCAACTTGAAATGAATACAAGATTCTCTACATTTGTTCCCGCCTTGAGAGACAGCTGCTGTGAGGAATATTATATTTTGCAGTCTCATGGTTCTTATCGCAGAAGTCAAGACCAGAAGCATTAGCAAGTAGCCATATATTTTCATGTGCTTATTTGTGAAGGAAGTGAGGACTTGGAACTCTTGCTGTGGATGTCAAGGGGGTCTTCTCTTAGATCAAGTTGGTCATTACATTTGGGCCTCTCAACTCAACTGCTGGGACACTGTAACACTGAGCTTCGGGGACAAGGAACAAGGGAAGAGCTGGATGAGGTGACGGTCTCCATGATGTGGCAGAGGGGGAGTTCAGGGGAAGACATGAATGAAATACTAAAACATTATGAAAAAATCAATGTTACATATACAAAGTAATAAACATAATCACATGCAAATTGAACAATTCCATGAACAACATATACTATTCATGAATCATGACAACCGCAAGGATTAGCTCATTTGGTCGAGTCCCCAATGTTAAAGCACCTTTGCTATTGAGAGGTCACAGGTTCATTCTTCGACACCCTCAGGGTCAGGCTCCATGGTTGAGCCGGCAAGAAGTGATCCCTTCAGGTGGATCTGCCTAGTACAATATTCTGTGGATGTAGTGGTCCAGAGTCGGTGAACTACATAGAAAAGAAACATATACTATTCATGATTCAAAAAAACTTGAATACAAACTTGTGATTGATAATATCACGAAGATGTCCCAATTTAACTTCAGTTCGATGCAATATGAAAAGTCCATTTACACAAATAATTATTACATTGTCCAAAATGGTAAAATGCCAAAAATATGTGCTGAGAATGCATAGCCTGAACAGTGAAGACTAATATGTATATAATATAAATCGTTCTTCTACTACTTTGTTGCTTATGAAAATTTCTTTTGCCTCACTTGGTTATCTTGCATCATTATTGTCAGTCAACCTCCATTCTAATGCCATTTTACGACCCATCAGACAAGCCCACCCATGGTTCTGCTTTCCTTGCCAATTTGTAAAGTATTCCTGGGTTCACACTCCATCGTTTTGCAGCTCATTCTAAACAGTGTGGAGCCTTCAAAGTTTAAAGGCAAGATTATTTCCCACAAAACAATTTTTTTGTGCTCTCTTAGAGTTGAGTTTGTTACAACTTACTCTTATAGAGTCGATAAAACTATACACAGACCAATTGATCTTATAACCACTATGAAATTGGCAACCTAAGACATCAAAAGTAAATCAAGTTGTACAATCTCTAGAGCTCTGTCCCATACATCCTCCACCATAAAATGGAAATCACCTGTGGAATAGTCCGATCATCTCTTGTAACAAATATGTAATTGGACCTACTGAGTTTTGCAAAATCTAAAAACTGTTATTGAATTATCCTCACTTAACGAGCACAGTATATCTCTGATATCGCTATACAAAACCCTTCAATCCCTGTAGATAGTCTATAGATGCAGCCTTACATTCTCTATATACCATATGGGATTAGTGCATAAGCAACCGAATGAAGGTGTTCATCTTGTTCAACCTCTGCTTAATCAACTTTTGTGGTTCTCTTGGATGATCAGTGAATTTTTAAATTCTCGCTAAAACTATTGCATACCATATCGTGCTTATTATTTGAAAATGACAAAAAATTTATCTGCAATAGTACCATCAATCATAAAAAATCATCATTTTTACCTCTATTCCTTGTTTGATGCCAATTTATAACCAATCATTGCTACTTTATATTGCAAGGCTTATTGAACTCAATTATATGCTTTAGAAAAATGAAAAAAATGCCATTAGATTGTGTACGAATTGAGTCAAGGAACTAATTACCAAAGTCATGAACATTTGTATCTTTCTTCGATTAAAATAATATGGCTGATCCAAAAAGGTCATAAGTGAATTATTTGAAGTACACAAGCATATCAAAATATTTACTATTTATTTGAATCAATAATTTAATAGTTCAACTCATTGCAATTATTTTAACCTATGTCTTCTATTGTGTCTTTAACACATGGAGAAAATATGTGTCCTCAATCTTTCAAGCATAATCAATTGCTCTCAAACTTATTGAAAAGAGCTCATAATAATGTTTCGTAAGGTCTGTTGTAGCGGGTGCAACACTCCAAAATTTTGTCTTGCACTCAAATTTCGGAGCCTTGTTTTTCCTTTGATGGTTGCAAACACTCGAGCTCATTCCTTGATCTCTTTCAGAGTCTTTTCACCCTTTTGCTTGCTTAACCAACTGTCGTCTTTTGGCATATTGAATGTTTTGTCATGCCTATGATCTTGTTCTGGTCATTTCGAAGGCTTGTCTTTGTATGTTTGGGTTGTCTTGGCTATGTGAACACCTGTCACACACACACACAAAGTTGTAAGCATTGTTGCACAAGTGTCGGCACGGTCGTCCAAAGGTCTATCCCAAGTGTCACACTTGTCGCTTTCAACTCTAGACAGTCCCACAGAGAGTCATGCTTTGCTATGTTGTCCCGGTGATCAGTGTTGTCATGTTGTCGAAGTATGTTAAGTGTGTGATCACAATGTCGAGTCATCACAAGCTCACTTGCCTCTCACACTTAGCCATTTTCCTAAAAATTTCTCGATGGAACAACTTCACTTCATCGGACCTCGACTGAGTTGCACTGCACAGTCTCAACTCTCAGTGGTGCTGCTTTATTGTCTAGAACTATGCAGTTCTTGAGGCTGTCCTTCGAGTTAGTTGCACAGCGTAATCCCAGAGGTGAGCAACTTGTCTTCCTTCCTAGAATTGCGCAGAGACTGCCTCGCTGCCTATCTGAACTGCGCATTTTGCAAGAACAATTATCAAGCCTCCCTCCTGCTTGTTGGAACCCCACCTTGTGCAGAGACCTGAGCCTGCACTGCTCCCAGAAATTGTGCAGAGATGTGCTCCCAGTGACTTCCCTCAGTCGAGACTCGCTGCTCTAAAAAATTGGGCAAAATTGTCCTCTAGTCCCTCTGCTTTCTGGCCTTGTCTTCCCTCTGGAAACTGCACAGAGATGTCCCTCAGGATCCCACCTTGCAACTGCGTAATTCTGCCTCCCAGTAGCCTCTGCGTAATTTTCCCGAACAATGAAGACTGTGCCCCAAAGTTCCTTGTCCAAGCCTGAGCTACGCTCTATGCAATCTCAGTGATCAACCCCCCTCCCTATCACCTGGAACTGCACAATGCACAGTTACTGGGCCTTCTCCCAACTTGTCCTCTATCCTGGGCCCAAAACATGGAAAACAATGCATCATGCTAGACTAGGAGGTTTTGGATTTGATTTTGTCCTATCATGAGTGAATTGCAGGCATATGTACACTGGTAGATCATGGCAATACAAAAAATAGGATGAAAAAGGAGTGCACATGCTAGAAGACTTACTTGTAGATGAACAAACGAACAAAGCGCATCAAGAAACAAGTGAAAGGAATACATGCATGGAACCATCTAACAAGACCAAGACCATCGAAGAGCCGGCAACACTAAGCCATGCAGAGGAGGAAACAAAGCACATCCGAGAGTACATCCATCACTTAGCAGCGCAGTAGCTTGACATGGACACCACAACCAACGAGTACATGTTAGCAGTGTCGTGTCAAGTTGTGTCATGGGTTGTCAAGGCCACATCACCACTATGGGTCATATCTGTTGTAACTAAATGTAATGTAAAGTGAAAGTCCAATGGACGCACACAAGAAGTTGAAGAGTCATGTCAATTGAAAAGTCATAGGAAGTTCAACCATCATGAGGGTAGTTCAAGAGTCACAAGGGCCAAGCATCACCCTTGGCTATATATACCCTTCTCATTGTATGAGCAGGGACTTTTCACCTTGGCTCCTCCCACATAGTCTTGAGAGTTTTCAATCAGTTCTTTGAGGAGCGAGGAGTGGCTCCAGTGTTCCACTACTGGGACTAGTGATGTATGGTGTACATATGTGACTTGGAACTTTTGCTTAATTCATAAGCCTATTAAGGCCAACATGTTTTTTGTAGATGTTTGTAAGACTACTCTTTTGACATTTGTAATACATGTTTGTTTCACTTGTACTATGATAGTTGAACTACTTCGGTTGTTTTAATACTTACTCTGTTGGAAATGTGTTGTATTGGTTATCACCGCTGTCTCATCCCTATGGACTACTTCGTGGGATACTAGACATACCACATTTGTGTATTAGTTATCATCGTTGTCACATCCTTGTGGACTATTCCGTCGGATACTCGACAAACCATCTTTGTTTTCTGGTTATAACGATCGTCACATCCATGTGGATTAATCCGCTGGGTGGTGTACGTGTTGTCCCCTTCACTTCAGTTTTAATGACTGCCGCATCCAATTGGACTATTCTGCTGGATGTTGGAAAAACCTTTCTGGTTTGCATGTGTCTCTTCTTGGGTGGTACTATTACCTCTCACATAAAGACTCACTTTACTCTCTCCCTTTGCAGTAAGAGAATTGAGGCATGAGTTACATTACACACTCACCAAACATACTCACCTCTCTTTTTAAAGACACCAGCATAACACTCTCATGTGTTGAAAAACAAGAGCTAAGGAAAATCTCTAAGTAAATGGTAGCCAAACCCTCATACCGGATGGGAATCCTACACCAAACGATGTGAGGTATAATGGGACTTCATACCAAGGAGATCTCCTAAATGTTGGTGGGTCCAACACTGTCAACATTTCTAGCGCTAGAAGGAGGGTCGTCAACATTTTATGGTTGATTGTCCCACTGCCCAACTCATCCATCATCTGGTTAAGGCAGTGACACTCATTCCCTCTCCCCTACGCGCAACTCTAAAGTTGTTCATTTCTCACCTAGACCCGAATGTGAAATTTCGTATCAACATATTTGCCTTTTCCGTCCCATCACCCGTCAATTCCCTAAAGCTATTGGACTGATTCCAGGAGTGTACACTCTTCCATATTTGTAGAGGAAGCAAAAGACTACTCCGATGGGGGTGGTAGTCTCATCTGTGGAAGAAGAAACTCCCACAGGGGTAGTAGTCTCATCTATGGAAGAAGCAATCTTTACCCCTCTTGAAGAGATAACAAAAGCTATGGAAGATGAAGAGGAACCTCCAAACTTTTGAAAGGAAGAAGAAGACAACCTCTTACTCTTGGGCTCAAGTTTCGGTGCAGGGGATGGAGAGGAAGGCAACGGAGGAGGTGGAGGAAAATACGAACCAATAGATTCAGAGGAAGAGCCATCAAATTCTGAAGATGAGGAAGAGGATGAAGAAGAGGACAACATGGTAGAGAAAAATCTGGAATGGATGACTCAGGGCCCATTGGCACTCCCTGGTGTCCTGCACACAATTTCAAGTCACGCGGAGAAGCTTTTAACGAAGTATGATATTGACAAGATAGTGAAGGCAGAAGACCACTTAGACACATTCTAGCAACATCTGTAGACACTCGAGGTACGTTATGACGATGTTGCATGCAGACTGTTTCCATGTACCTTGGATGGCAGAGCAGTTGTATGGTGCCAGAACCTTCCACCAAATTCCATCCAAAACTAGGGGATGTTCAAAAGGATTTTTCTTGAAAAGTTTGTTGAAGAGAAGACCCTTGCCATGTTGTTAAAGGAGTTGGGTAGTCTCAAGATGGAGCAGAAAGAGAAGGTCAAATATTTCAATAAGAGGTTTAATTGAATTCTGAACAAGTTCTCAGCAGACACTAAACCTCATGACTCCATCACCATCAACTACTACATGTACGCCCTATCGACTAGTGTTGCGTAGTTCATCAAGCGAGCTCTGAGACCAACCTTGAAAAAAAAAATTGTGAAGAGGCTATTTCCATGGAGAAAGACCTGCACGCTATTGGAGCCATTGTAGATGACGAATCCACTAAAGACTCCAAGGACACGAGCAAGAAGTCTCAGGCCTTTGTGAGTAAGGCTAAGGAAAAGGAAGCAAGTGACATTGAGAGCCTTACTCGTCTCCTCAAGTCCTTGACTACCAAAGTTGTTGAAGTTAAATAATGGACGAGCGAGACAACCGTGAGCAACATACCTTCTAGGTACCCACCAAAGAAGAATGTGGCTTCAAGTAGCAGCTAGCTAGCCAAATCTGTGCAGAGCTCCAACATGGTGTTGAACCTTGACAAGCTCGTGACAGACTCATACTGCTCGTTCCACCATGTTACACAGTGATTTGTCACTTGTCCTCATTTCAGTCCCTCTGCTGTGTCATGTATCAAAAAAACATGTTCATATCTTCCCACTTACACAAGAAGATTAAGCACATGCTCTTTAATGCTGAAGATTGACCCTTTTTTATTAAGTTCCTACATCGTCGCTAGTAAACCCTTAAAATTCACGACGATTCTCTGTCATGCACTGTATCGTTGCGACATCGTTGCTAGTCCCTAGTTCATGACCCACGACGATCCAGATTTGGCGAATTAGTTCAAATAGTCGGCCTTCTGGATGTTTCTAGAGATGGTTTTTGGGTCAGTTTGGGTCGCCTTTCCGCCTCTGGGATGGTGGTTCCACCTCTTATGCAACCTCCTTTGAGGATAAGCTCCCTCTCCCTTATTTCATGTAAGCTCCTTCTTCTATAAAGTCACTCACCATTGTTATGATCTGCTAGCTTTTTTAACTAGTTACTAATTCCTTTGGTTGAGCAGTGCTGTTAGTGCTTTTGAGTTTGATAGATAGCTGGTGTGGGTGTGACAAGTGTGGGATTGTTGATAGCTTGTGGAAGGTTGTGGAGTGCCCTTAACTTTGTGTTGAAGCTTATGAGTAAAAGAGAGACATTGTGTGCTGGGAGATTCATCCTTGAAAAGTGAATGCTTGAGAAACATATTGGCTGGATCCTCTGAGAAGGCTTGTGACGTCAAGACTTGGTTGTAAGCTTGCTCTCATTTCATTATTAATACAATAAATGATGTTTTCCTATGTCTTGTATGTAATTTACTTGATAGCTCATGACTTCTTGACTTTCTGAGTAAATAGATCATTGTTGTTTTCCAATTACGTGCTTTGTTGTATTTTCTTTGCATTATTTCAAGTTGATCACTCATTAAGGAGAAGGAAACGGACGCTGGAGCAGTGCAACGGAACTTCATCGACCACCAGTTGAGGTAGGCCTCCAATGATGACTGTTTAAGGAAATCAATTGTTGATCTGTCTTTGCTGTGACTAGACCCACTCTAGGGCTAGAGGG
>APFE030934505.1:56872-155641 GCA_000404065.3 Pinus taeda | reverse complement strand
ATGTTTTCAGTTCTGTGAGAGGCTTGCTTAGATTCAGCACCACAGGGAGTTGGCCCGCTTATTTGTTTTGCACCTTCGTGATGGGCAGGTCACTCTTGCAGGGGTGAATTTTGTACTATCTCCAAAGGTGATTTCAGAGGCTACCAGGATACCAAATGTGGGTGAGGTGTGGCCCAAGCGCAAAATGCTGGATTATGTTTATTTTGAGCCATATGTCAGGCCAGCATTCATGAGTCACTTGTCAGGGGTCTTTCCCTTCAAATTCCTCCGGGGGGAGTATGCTCCAATCATGCGGCTTATCATGCATTACTTTACATGTGAGGGAAGATTTTCACAGGTCTTCTCTTGTCACTTTCGCCTGTTGATGCACTTTACCCGAGTGAGGATGATGAACATCCCGGTTTTCTTCTTTCAGGACATTCAGAGGATGGTGTCCGTGTTTCAGAGGCAGTCCCCAGCTCAGCAGCATAGGAGTTTGTGCCATCATGGTCTCATCCAGCTCATTGTTTCTCATCAGTTGAGTCAGCAAGGCATTCCATGGGCAGACTTCATTTCTCATGAGTTCTCTACAGTGCCACCATAGCCACAACCAGAGCCAGAGGCCATTCATGAGGAGGGAGTTCCATCACACCAGCCCGAGATTATTGTTCTGAGACATGTTGTTTACCCACCGCAGCTTACATATCAGAGGGGTCATAGGACCTTGTTTGCAGCAGCTCGACGAGTACTTTCTCCACAGCAGGTGGAAGGGGTCTCGTCATCATCATCAGGTCAGCGAGTGTTATCTCCACATCAGGTGGAAGGGGCCTCACATTCTTCATCAGCAGAGGCAGTACGGGAGGGCAAACAACCCATGGTAGAGAAGGAGAGAGCCGGTGACACACAGGTTGACATCATTGATCTTGATGCTCGCTCCCCCACTTCAGATTTGCATGAGATCATCCGACAGAGAGAGGCGGAAAACCGCTTGTTACAGCAGAAGCTCAACATGGCCCAATGGACAATAAACTATCTTGAGCAGCGCAACAAGCAACTTGAGGATGAGAAAGAGTTGGATGAGCTGTGGAGGATTCGAAGTGATCGAGTCATCAACCGTAGGAGGCCCGGTGACTTGCTGCCCAAGGAGAGGGAATCCATGCTTATCCGGGTGAATACACACTTAGAGAGGTTTTTGGCAAAGGCCAACCAAGAAAAGAAGCTGCTAAAGAACATGAAGAATCATTATTAGGCAAGGATGCATGTTTGTAAGGCAAGGATGAAGATTCTTCAAAGGAGGTTGACCGAGGCTCTCAAAAGGAGGAAGAAGACCAACCCACTCCGTATCTTGGCTGAGGCCTCTCTCACTCACCATGATACCCCTTAGCCTCCTCCTAGCATAAAACCCAAGAAATTTTGAGAGTTTTGAGGCATTTTTGGCATTTTTGGGAATTTTACAAGTTTTGGCCATTTGACTGGTCTCACCCTGCGCGCGACCAGTCATAGGGACAGCTCAGAATGGCGAAAACTCTACATTTTTGGAATTTTCATGCAAAAATACACTTGCCTATGGATGGGTTTCAGATTTTATGAAGATTTGGGCTCCCAAAAGCTCAAAATACATGCAACTTTTGACTTTCTGCCCCTTTTTTGAGTTGCAGAAATCTGCCTTGGGATAAATGACTTTTGAGGGGTCAAATCAACTCCAAATTCATAAATTCCAGTGGGGTTGTAAACTCGACTCATAGACCTTTCCAATGAGCTATCTTGCACCTGATTTGGACACCGGGAAGGCCCTCAAACAGAGCTGTTAATGCGCGTGACCAGTCAAAGTGAGGGGCGCGACTACTCAGGGAAATTTCACTGTTTTGACCAGTTCGGCCAGCAAAACACTGTTTTTACTTTGGTTGACTTTTGAGGCATGTAAATGATGGATTTTTGTGTAATTTTTATGGCACTTAGATACTTTTACTCTCCTTGAACACTTCTAGAATTTTCCTTGATGTAAATGGTAAATATTTAATGCATGGATAGGTTTCCTAAGTTTTAGAGGCAAGTTGTTTTGACTGCCTATTATCTAGTGATTAGTTTAGAATTAGTTGAAACAGCTCCTAGGAAGCTGAGCTCGACCCCTAGAGGTGGGAAAAGGAGTTAGATTTTCTATATTATGCCTTCTCTTACTCATTTTCATGGTTGGACTCTTGAGGGAGAAGCTCCTATTGTATATTTCACTTGTATCTCTGCAATTTGAGGAAAAGGAAGACCAGGGTTTTGCAGACATCATCGGGATTCTTGTGGACTCTTGTGTGTGTTCTCTTATTGTAATTGTAAGTGTGTTTATGTGTTCCATCTCTTTCTTTACTGCAGCTTATTAAACAAATGAAGTGATAAAGTTTTAATTCATGCTTGCCATGCTCAGCTTTCAAATTTGTTTAATGTTTATGTTTTCCACTGTCTAGAGAGGATTCAAAGTCATTGTTTGCCCTCTTTAGCTTCTCTTTTTTCCTCCTTTATCATCCATCTCAGCTAAAAGCATCAGCACAAACTCCTACCTTGCCCCAAAGACCCACCTGCAAAAACTGAGCTCAATCCCCGCACCCTAAATTGCAGATCCTCAACTTGCCACCAAAAAACCCCAAAAAAACCCCCAAATCAACTTTCAAATCAGTTTACTAGCCTAATATCTGTGTTACCTTGATTGGTCATCTCTTCCCATTGAAAATTTAACGAGATTGACCGGAGAGAGCCTTCTCATCCCCGTAGGGCTAGCTACGAGGTGAAATGGTTTGATGTTGCCTTGAAGGTTTGCCTTTCTCAGCCTGAGGTGAAATCTCAAGCGCTAACATAGTGGCGACCATACTGGGGAGAACAAACTTATCGTTTTCTCATTGACGTGTGTGTTTCATAAGTCTTAGACGGAGTTTGAAGATACGCCAGGTAGCCTTCGAACATGCTCTTGTTTTACATCAGCGTTAGTAGATAAACGCTGCTTCAGTCGATCTCCGTGAGCTTGTGAACATAGAATTTCATTTGCATTTAACCCCAGTACATGTATCAAGTTCAGATCTGATGGTTGATGGTGAACAACGATCAGACACTTGATAGGCTGAAATCATTCACCCGGCGACTCTAAATCAGTTTCAAGATCAGATCCAAAGACTCCACTGGAGGATGATCCCAACCAGCAAAAAAATGAAAGAACAACATGGCGATATCAGGTATTCAAGTTGGAATTTCATCCAAGACATTTTTTTCTTTGTCATAAATTATTTCTTCTCTTTTCCCAAGAATGTCAAGAAGGCTTTGCAAAGTATATTATGCTTGAGAAAAGATCCTCGACCTGCAGTTGATTCTTTCCCTTTGAAGATTGTGAATACCAAAGATTTGCATACCTTTGAGCTTGATCAAGACCTTTCTTCTAAATTTTGTGATGACCATCTTCAGATTGATGAACCTCAAGAGACCAAGACTAATTCTATACCTGCTGTACATACCCCTACACCTTGTAAAATTCTAGATCGGTATAAACTTCTTGTTTTACCTTCTGTTCTTCATGCTTTCCCCAAAAAATATGATTTATACTTGTCGAGGTTTGATGGTGAATGTAAGAATGTCAACACTGAGCAACATGTGCAGAATTTTGAGTCTTTTCTAGACCTTTTTGAAGTTGATAGCGAAGATGTTAGTATAAGGTTTTTTGCTCTTTCTTTGCAAGCCAAAGTCAAGAGTTGGTTCAAAACCTTGCCTGATGCAAGCATTTCAGTTTTCCAGCAGTTTGTCAAAGTTTTTCTCGACAGGTGGATGATCGGACAAAACCTTTTCTTGATTATAGAAGATTATAACCAGCTGAAAAGACTGCCAGGGGAGACTATACAATAGTTTTCAGCCAGATTTAACCAAGTTTATTATTCGATGCCGATTAATATAAGGCCTCCTCCTAGATCTGCTCTCTTGCACTATCCGGGTGCCTTTGATCCGGAAATGGAGTTTCAGCTGAGAGAAAGGAATATTGCAACACTTCACCAGATGCAGAACAGTGCAGTAAATGTAGAGGCTCACTTGTTGATCCGAAGGGCAAGGTTGAAGGAAGAAAAGATGAAAAACATAGATCCGGAGGAATCAACATCTCTAGAGGTGAAGCTTGAAATTTTGGTAAGTGTAGTAGAAGAGATGATGCAAAGGATCACCCCAAGGAATGATTATGATGTTCAAGCCCATGGCTCGCTGATTGAAGAAGAACAAGTTGCTGCTCCAAAACATTTTCTTTCTGATGCCAATTGTTATAGATTTGATGATGATTGTCTTATTAATCATCTTGGAGAAGAGAGATCTGTTGATATGACATGTATGCTGGATGATTTCTTTTATACCGATGATTTGCCTCAGTTTGATCAGTATGATGATGATTATGTTCTCCAAACAGAAGCTAATCTTACAAACAAATCAGTAGCTAGTTTGTGCGAGGAGGAAGTTCACTTTCAGCAGCTCGAATACAGTGATCAACCGATGCATATCAGCTATGACAATGATGAGGAAAGTGCATCAAAGTTTGAAGTAAGTGAAGGATATTTACCTTTTTGTTTTGATTTGTTTCAGTTCATCAGAGATAACTACCATGCAATCAGAAATCAAATGTCAACAAGTCTTGATTTGAATCATCTTGAGAGCAACGAAAATTTTGTTCAACACTTCTCATATTCAGATTTGCAACCCTCGAAAGCCATTGATTGTCAAGTTGCAGCTGAAGACTTGGAAGTGGACACACATGATTTAATGATTCAAGGTGACTCCATACCATTCTGTTTTGAATCATTTCAGTTTTTGAAGGGTAGATTACATAGTAAATCTTCAAATGAACAGCCTATAACAAATCAACAATCTCTCAGTGTTAATGTTGAGGATGAGACAGATAACAAAATTCTTGAGCAGCCTGTAGCATCAGATTTGCAGCCACCAAATGAAATTGAAGGGCAGATTACAGATGAAGGTGTGGAAGATGAAATACATGATTTGATGATGCAGGAAGATTCTATACCCTTTTGTTTCGAAGAATTTCATTTTATAAGGCAGAATCTTCGTAAAATCTCTCAAGAAAAAGATGAACAGCTGGAAGGCTGTCATACATTTTCAATGGATACATTACAACAATTTTTTCAAGTTTTTCATGATCCAATAGCTGATGTTTTGGATGAGGTTTGCAATCAAAGTCTTTCTCCATTGACTATATGTGAGCTTAAAACATGTATCGATACAACCTTGATCCAAAAGCTGGTTACTTTGTCATTTTTAGCAGAGGTCTTGTCACAAGGCTCGGATCAAAGTTTGCATTCATGGTATGAGGAAACGAGAAGTAATCTATTAGATGAGCTAAGTTCCAGTGTGCTTGAATTTAAAGATCCTTATGCAATGTTTTTGGAGGTGGATAGAGGATCCATATCAGTCAACGGATATGTTTCCAAGTTTTCATGGGAGTTGCCTTTCAGTAGTTCTCTCTTGTTGTTCATAAGTGAGCACTTGCAGAAAATTCCAACAGCAGATGGAATACTTACTTGGTTGCATTGGTTGTTTCATTTCACTTGATCAGGTGATGAATGAAACTGTTAGAGTAGGTTTTGATGAATAAGCTTCACTTTGAGAATCATTTCCAGTTTTTCGGTTGTGTTTAAGTATCGAGTCAGTTCTTAGTTGAGTGAGAGTCAATTTGTGTCGTCAAGTCATTAGTTTTCAGTCACACATTTCAATTTGAGTTTTTGACTCCATTGCCCAATGGATAAGGCACTGGTCTTCTCTCCCAAAGATCTGCCGTTCTTGGCACCTCCAAGGAGCTACCATCCCCATTGGAGCCAATGTTAGTGTCAGTCTTTGCAGCCTTCCTCTAGTGATCAAACATGCTCTTACAAGTGATTTTAAGGTGTCAAAATCAAATTGTCATTTCAGTGAGTCTTCAAGCAAAATTTGGTCACTAGGCATTAGGTTTAGGGTTTGCTTTCACTCTTTTAAAAATTGTCCAAATGTCAGTCCATGTCACCATTCAGCTGATTGTACCATTATTCATAGGGTTTTCATCATCATGTCAAGTTCCATTGGGTCATTGTATAGCTTGTTCATGCTTCAGTCGTGCCTAGGTAAGGTCCATTTCCCTCTCCTAGGGTTTTGGAGGTAATTTCTCTTGGATGGTAAAATCATCGAAAAAACTTGTATCCTAATGTTCACACACCTTCCCCTATCCTTAATGTACCTTATTAAACACTTCCCATCACTGAGATCCTCCAAATTCCTCATTTTTGCACAAACCCTAGTTTCTTGCTACAACTTGGCAATTTTCTAGGTTCGGGGCCTGTGTTTTTCCCTTTTGGACCCCTTCCCCTCACTCAATCTCTGAGATTCCACTTTCCCCTGCTTCCTAACCTCCCTCCCTACTTCCAAAAATTTCCCCAAGAATTTAGAAGCCCCTTATCCACTTCATTTCGCTTCATTTCAACAAACTTCCTTGTTTCACACATCGGGATAGGTTTCACTAAAATGATGTTTCTGAGCAATAAAAGATGAATTTTGGAAAACTGATAGAGTGTTTTGTCCACAACAGGCCAAGGAAGAAAAACCTCCTTCACTTTTTACACTAGTGTCATGGTTTTAGAGAAATGTCAAACATACAATCGCCTCGGGAGAATTCATGCACCTCTAAAGTGACCTTGGGAAAATCAAGTTTTCTCCTAGCTTGGTTGGCCAGATAACTTTTGTGATGAGTCAAAAGATAACTAGACAAAAGTATCTTTCCAATGAGCTATCATGAGCTCAATTTTGAGTTGAGGAAGACATTCAAACGTTGACTGCAATAGCACTCTGCCTTGAGGCAGCCTCATTTGGCACATTTTGACCAATCTTGGGAGATTTGATTTTTTACAAGGCAAATGAACTCCAAATTGAAAAATTCTGGTTGAGTTGGAAATTAGACTCAAAGACCTTTTCAACGAGCTATCATGTGCCCAATTGTGACACAAGGAAGGCCTCCAAAAGCCTCCTGCAAAATGCCCTATGTGGCGCACGGCGCGTTGGGCAGGCGCGTGACGCATTGAGTGCGCGTGGCGCATTGAGCAAGTTTTCACAGTGTAAAAATACACTGGCACAATGCATTGAGTGCGCATGGTGCATTGGGTAGGCGCGCAGCGCATACAGACAACAAGCCCAAAAACATCAAAATTTTTCTTCGAAATTTCCCAATATGCTTGGATCATCATTTGTACAAGTAGGTAGAGCCTCCATCTCTGTTTTTTATCCAAGTTTGGTGCTTGCTTCATGGTGTTTTATGAATGGTGATTTTTTAAGAAATCAAACCCTAATTCTTCATAATTTCCAA
Source organism: Pinus taeda (assembly GCA_000404065.3). Taxonomy (NCBI): domain Eukaryota; kingdom Viridiplantae; phylum Streptophyta; class Pinopsida; order Pinales; family Pinaceae; genus Pinus; species Pinus taeda. Next base: position 148,308 of record APFE030934505.1, on the reverse strand, counting down.
AGCAACAGTGCTAGGGTTGTGATTGAAAGTTTTGCTACCAAGTTTATCATTCCTCCGTCACTCCCTTATTCCATTTGTCTATTCATTTCCTTATTCCCTAAGTTCTCCCACCCCTTAAATTCACATGCCTTAATCCTATACCCACTGTCACTATGTACCACAGACCCTTCCTACTTGGCACACTTTGATAACTGAAACAAAAGGCACCAAATTCTAATTTCATACAACTCAACATACACTTGGAAATTGGAGAGAAAGGTACCAATTTCTCATTTTGAACGAGCTAAACATATCATTGGCATAGACTAGTAACACCATGGAGACGGACGCCGACACATCATACAACCAAGACAATGATTCTACCATAGAACTGCATGCACCAGGAGGGCACTAAAATGTCGAAAAGGGAGAATAGACTCCAAATCTTGGCTGAAGCCTCTTTGGCTGAGCATGTCACTTGATGAGGCACCTTCAGCCCAAATTTCAATGAATTTGGAGAACATTTTGTCAATTTTAAATTTTTGGCTTGCAAAACAAGTTTTTCAGCTCAACGCGTAGTGCGTCGACGCGCACGCTTAAGATTGGGACACTTGCTGGAGGAAAACTTTACATTTTTTGGTTTTTCACGATAAGTTATGCATGCTCAGCTATTGCCAAAGCATTTCATCAAGTTCTGGGTGATCAAAAGACCCAAAAACACCATGAAAATCACCTTTCTGCCACCTTTTGCACCAGCAGGAAGTACTTCCAGGAGAATGACATTTTGAGGGGGAAAATGAGCTCCAAATTGACAAATTCCACTTGGGATGGATAGCAGACATCTATGGCTTTCCAACCAGCTATTTTGAGCTTGATTTGGATTTCAGGACGTGCCCCAAAAGTAGGTTGAAAGGCATCCGACGCATAGAGATATTTGGCCAATTTTTCATCTTTCAGCTCAAAAATTCGGCCAATTTGACTAGTTTTGATTTGTGATGTAATTTTTGACTTCTCTTGATCTAATTGATTGAACATGATGTAATTTTGGCAAATTTTTACCTGTTCTAGAGGATTCATTCACTAAAAGGTGAAAATTAAATGAATGAATCAATTTCCTAGCATATAGGGGTAAGTTGTTTGACTACCTAGATTTCAGTTCCTTGTTTAGAATTAGTTCAAACAGCTCCTAGAATGATGAGCTCGACCCCTAAAGGAAAGGAAAAGGGTTAGGATGGTCTATATGATGTAATTTCTCAATCATTTTTAGAGGTTGGAGAGGTTGTACTCTTGGGAATATCTTGACACTTTATTGTACATATTTTATCAGCATTTTTGGCAAAGGAAAGACCAGGGTTTTGCAGCACTATTTGGGATTCATGTGGCTTTATGTGTTGATGGTGTTGTTATTTCAGTATTTGTAAGTTGTTTATGTGATCGCTTTCCTTCTCTTATCTTCTGCAATTGAACAAATGAAGTGTTAAGGTAGAATCCATAATTTGCTATGATCTGCCTTTAAGTTTGTTTGATTTTCCATGTTTTCATCTATTTATGGAGAATCCTTGAAAGTTTCTTGCTCTCCTTAACCTCTCACCAGTCAGATATATCCATTCATTCTCTTTAAAGGCATCAAAACAATCGCCTATCTCGCCCCAAGTAGACCTCTGCAAAAGCTGTGCCTCATCCCCGCACCCAAACTTGCCTTTCCCTTGAATTCAACAAAATTTCAAAAAATCAATTTCAAACTCCTTGGACTTCATACCTAGTCTAAAATTAGTTATTAAATTAGTCATTTTGACCCCATTGATTACCTTTTTCCGAGATTGACTCAGAGAGAGCCCTCTCCTGTCCTCGTAGGGCTAGCTATGAGGCTGAGCGTGGTTTGATGTAGCCTTGAGTTTTACCTTATTTCAGCCTAAGGTAGATTTGAGTGCTAACAAGTGGAAATCAAAGCAGATTCTAACTTAGGCACTACAGGCTAACATTAAGGAGTTGCAAATGGATTTCAGCATCTTTGGGAAACATGGCACGATAAACAAAATAGTTCTTCAAAGTAGGATTGGGAAAATTATCACAACTCCATCTCAATGGCTCGAACAGCTCCTCATTAACATGAGGATATAAACTCACAAAATTTGGATCCCTTATTTACATCTGCTTTAAAGCAAGTTTCCAATCATCCACAATTCTTCTCCTCAATGTAGCGGCTAGTACACGTACGACTAGGGGCAAACATTTACATTCATCTACAACTTGCCTCCATGTATTCACTTTATCCTAGGGAATACCTTGGCCTTCAAAAGCTATCTTGCAAAACAAATCAACGACTTCATCGAGGAATAGGGTTTGTACTTTCATGGACTCTTTTGCACCGATTTCTCCATCCTGGCGAGCAGAAATTACAATCTTTCTTCCCTGCTTATTTACAAATGCCATTCCCAATTGATTAATATTGAAGAATCTTTGTAAATCATCTAAGAACACAAAACCTTCTTGTCCCTCAGAGAAGCAGACAATGACGTCTTCCTATAATCAACATCATTATAGCTTGGTAAGTCATGCTCGATTTTCTATACAATAAAACTCAGCAAGTCGGTCAAATTAGGGAATTGACCAACTTTAACCCAAATCACAAAATCAAAGCCTCCTCTATTAACCTTGAAAACGTTGTATGTTCTTTTTAGCAATGCTGTTTTACCAACCCCTCCCATTCCATTTAATAAATTACATGAACGACTAGCTCTCCCATAAGCAAGCTCATTGGCTTCTCAGAGTTAATCTTAGACCCTAACAATCCAGTCATTGGCTCCTCCTACAAGAGTACTGTATATTGTTGTTGTGGTGTAGAGACGACTAACATCTAAATACAGAGACTGAACCATATATCATTAAGGAGACCCTTAAATACCTCATTGGATGTTTTTTTCAAGGTTTTCATCTATTTTGAGACTTTGCACTTGGAAGGGTTGCAATCAGTACATTTCCAAGGCTGTAATGAGCTAGTGATGAGCGTAATTCCTTTACCAATTTGAGTTGTCGTCTCATCAAGCCAAGATTTCAGGAACCACGGTGACGTCTTTTTCTAAGATTGAAATTGATCATTTATATGCTCTATGAGAACTAAATAAACAACAATCTAATTTGCAGTTTGAAGTGCATAATCTCTAGGAGAAAATTAGCTAGTATAATAATAAGGTAAAATCTTGGATTTTGTAGGCTCATTTTCTTTTGCAGAGTTTAGAGCTTGGAAAACATAACTTGGAAGTAAATATGAGGCTTTTTTTAATTTTAAAAACCTTTAAATATATCATCCCTTGGTTGATTTTTGTCACCCAATACCCAATACTTATGAGCTTTTGGATTTCTCCCTTGACTAGCTTGTATCATTATTTCTGCTAGACTTGCCAATTATAAATACCTCTCACTTATACTAGGAAGCAATCAAGTAGATATTGCTTCTTAACTTACAGTGCTTGGTTTTTGAAAACATGACATGTTTGCACACGTTGAATACCTTAATACAAATGTACAATCAATACTGCCATAGAGACCACCGAAATATGCCTCTTAGACCATGGTGCCTCCACCCTAGCATCTCTTGTCTCCACTTCTACTAAATCCCAAAATTAAAAAATCTCCAATATGATGAAAAACTATATACTCTCTCTAGAAACCAATTCTAGATATTTTTACTGAAGCATCCTGCATCTGAACTCTTGTTTAAACCAACCTCTAACTCAATGAAAATTGTCTCTGAAATCATACTTTGTACACTAGCCTAATGAAATGTGCTAACCCTAATCCCTCCAGTATAACATGGATAAAATATGGGGGTTAACAAGAGGTAGACATGAAAGGATTGAGATGATTGAGGGAGGAAAATAATTGATACTAAAATAGAATATTATCGATAGCAGCAGATTAAATGTTTACAGAAAATGATGCATATTACAAATCAAAACATCCATATAATGATGATAATGGTACATTCTTTCTTGCAATAAAGAACAATATGATTATACTAATGAAATCATTAATTAGCAAGGGGATATTGAAATTTTCTTTCTCTCCCGAGATAGGTAAGCATAGGCAACATATCCACCTTAGTGCCAAACTCCATAGAATCCATATATTTTTTATACAAACTCATTTTGGTTGCAAATTTTACAACTATATCAACTTTAGACTTTTTCAACTCTATAAGGCAGAGGTTGGTTGATGCACCATTAAAGCCTTCCATACATTACTTTCTCCATATAAACCTGTGAGCAAAATAGTGCTTTATATTTCCTTTCCACTTTGGTTGACAATTAATAAATCTTCTCAAATTGCCACCTTCTAGCTGAGTTGACCAAGCATGAAGTTTATTTATTCTAAATTGGTCCATACCCACAACACTCAACAAGCTCTACAACTTTAAAATACATGTTTCACAATTTCATCTCTTTAAAATGTAAGCAAACCATTGGTTAGCCATATTTTAATATTTTATTAATTGCATCGGCAACAAGGGACTGATTGATTACAAACTACCTAAAACATGGGACTTGAAATATGTTATGACTTCAATACAGTTTGACATTATTTTATCCATTCATCATTCTTGTCCTAAATTGTCCGACTCTTGCTAATCCTTCCTACCATCTCGGACGTAACTCATATCCCTTAATGTAGTTTGTTGGTTTCATAGTAAAGAAGTGCTTGTCATATACTATCACCAATCCTACTGATTCAGTCTACTCACCTCTACTTGTATATTAAAGATACCAGATTTTAGAATAATAACTTATGAAACTCCAATATAGTAGTGTTTCTATAGATATAAAGCATGGGGAGTAAATTTCAAGTTATATTTTCAACTAAGAACCCTTCTTCCTATTCCATAGTCTCATTGAGTCTTAACCCCTTCCCAGAGAAATTTTTTGTTAGAATTAGGAAGATATCATAACTATCATTGAAGTGAGGGAAAGGTCTAAATATGGCTCACAACCAACTCCCAAAATGTTTCTTTGCCTTTCGAATTTCCAAGACAACTTCCTTGAAGCAATATGCTAAGCATACCAAATTATCGCAAATATTGGCAATTCTGGCAATATAAAGGATTTGGCTTATCTAAAATGTCAAAAGGCCTAATGATACTGATTGAATTTACATCTACCTCTAAATGGTGTCTAACTAAAGTTGTCAAGGAGCCTTTTCATTGATTTCCCTTGTCATACATTCACTATTGTTAAAATAATTGTCGATATTCTAATTGACTTTTAAGTGAGGGGAAGGTCCAAATAGATATTGCAACTAAATCCAAGTTGTGTCTTGGGCAAATAACTTTAAATTTCTAATACATCTACCTAGAAACAATCTACTAAGTATTCTAGTTTCTTGCAAGTATTAGCAATCCTAAAAATTTAAAGATATTTAAGGTATTAGAATCAAAAGGTCCCCTAATTTATAAGAAGAGCTTCGGCGAAAATCACATATAGGAAGACCTTTGTCATGCCTCACAGAAGCTTCAATTCTACAATTGTTTCCCTTCAAGGTCCCCTAATTCTGGGTAAAGAAATAGGCATCTCTAAAGGATAGCTTAACTAAAACTTGCCATGGATATAGGTTCTGCAAGCTCTGCGGAGGATGAAGGGAGCATCAAATGGTAAGAACAAACATGACAAAATGCCACCATAAATAAAATCCATCTTTAATCAGCTCACAGATGATGCCATGAAACTAATGGATGGTGGTGATTTCAACGAAGTAAATGATTTCATTTCGACTATTAGCCTTGGAATTGCCCTGTTAGGTTTTAGACAGTATGGGTTTATCTAGTGTGTACTAGTTTTCTCTGGTGTTATGCATGTGTTTCTTATGCTCAACCTTATTTTGGTAGTCATACATTGACTTTTCTTACATGATATTCCATCTGCATATTTGCTTTATAGGGCATCAAAATCAATTTTGTACATGTCTACATTTTCTTTAATATAATGTTTAGATGTGATAGTGGAGGCTACTTATAGTTAATTAGTGTTGGATTACTATTCTCTAGATTCCTTTTTCATATGTTTAAGCCTTGGTGTCTCATAAATGCATATGTATATCAAGAGAGAAAGGATACATTTGAACGAGAAGTTGGTAAGTAATGTCACATATTGTTCCCCCCAGTAAGTTCATGTCACCTATTGTTCCCCCCAAAAGGGAAAGAAGCAAACTTGTCCTATTGTTTCAGTTACAACACTTTCTGTCTGGGAAGCTGAAGTTTTTACAAGGGATCATTTTCCCCTTTGCTGGTTATTAGGCTTCAGTCATATTCCTTTGACTTTTGTCATCCATTCAACTTGTTTACCTAGTGCAACTTTTCCTATGCTTCCCGTTAATTTATTTGAAACTAGTTTTCTTTTATGAAACCAATATTTATGTTGAATCATATTTATCTTCTTTTTAGTAGCTTTTGTGACCTTGTATAATTTGTCTTACAACCAAATTAGTAAAATCAAGTGCATGGGATACTGTATGGTGATGTATATCATGGTTTTCACTATTGTAATCTTTGCTCACATATTTGAAAAGAGCAATGCAAACTTTGACCAATTTTTTGCAGGATGTCACCAATTATTGTCTTCTTTCCCACATTGAGTCAATCATTTGAAAACACACCAACTACGTGGTGTATGATACACCAATAGAAAAGTTATTGTATATCCTAATAAAATACTAAAAATGGAATTGTAAGGTTAAAATCTGTGTTACCATGATACGTACCAGCCATATTTTTGAAAACCCAGTATCTGGAAATGGCAAGGATGCATCAAGTATAAAAAATGTATTAATATTTTTAAAATTAAAAAAAAAAAGATATTAAGAGTTTTGAATTAAAACCATTCATGAATTACAAGATCTGAACTAAATTCATTAGGTAATTTATAAATTTGAATATGAATGTTGACTTGAAGTTTGATGAGCTATGCAATACACTCTTACAGTAGCACAAATGGAAGAAATAGATCGACAACAATAATGAGACAGAGGGTTTAGAGCAGACCTTTGAAACCAATGTCAATGGGAAAGTGTTGTGCTATACAACAACCCCCCCCCCCCCCCCAATTCTAATTTTTAATCTTAGTCTAAAGATGCTAAATAAGAAATAGGTCCCCTTTAGGATATAAAAAGCAATAAAACTTTTTGAGTAAAAATAGATTTTCCATACTTTTCATATAAAAGTTGCTTTATGAGTGTTTGGAACCACTCATCATAAATCAAAATTGCTTAAGACCAATGAACATCCATTTGAAAAGTTGTGATGCGATCAAATTCATCTCAAATTCCTCATCGCAAAGTGTTAAATTGAAATGATCCATTTGTAAACATGCGATGTGATATAACTATCACATTTCGCATATAGTTAATCATAACAAATAAGTTATGGCATTTCATTGAAACCTTGCGATGCTATAAGGCTATTGCAATAACATATCTCCAATCCATAAGAAAACATTGAACCCACTTCGTTGAAACTTTGCGATGCGATATAACTATCGTGATTGCATATTGCATATCGTGCTCCCAATTGAAGCAAGTAATATATACTATGAAGACTCGTGATGCAGTGTTAAATAAATTATAAACAAAAACATAATTTATGAAGGAAACACATTATTTTCCAATTTTTAAAAGGAACCCACCAAATCTACGTGCCAACTCATCACTCATCACAATCGTAACAATACAAAGTATTCTTTTTAACATAGCACTCATAACTCCCAATTTTCGATATGTGATGGCCCTACAAATATTAAAATAATACAATCGCTAATCGTAAAATCGTAGAGTTATGGCACCTGTTCTAAAAGGACCGTTGGAAAACTTGCGATGAAATATATATTAATTCAACATTAAAGTTTCACGTCATGAGGTTACAGTAAAGCATTAACAAGCAATTATGGTTACAATCCTTTAAGGATTTCATCCTTCGTGACTATGCATTGTACGAGATCTTTTGCATCTAATGCGCATACACTGATTTTAGTGTGTAATTAGTTTTATTGATTGCTCTCACAGTTTTTTGCCTATCATGCTCCTCTTTCTCATTTTACAGTGTAAATCCCAAACCACTTAGTTAGTTAAGATGTCTAAGAAAGATCGAAATACAAAGGCTCCCCTTATAGTGGAAGAAGGACAAGGAAAATAGTGTTAATCTCAGATACTACCTATCAAGGCTTTGGTAAGATCTCGTGGGAAGGCATATATGCTTTGCTTGAAAAGGAAAATCTTAAGGAGATAGAAGAAGAAGCAATAGCTGAAGGACTTGATGAATAAGAAAATAGGCTCAATGATTTGGCAAGCTCTTTCCTCCATCGATTAGCAGCCTGTGCAAATATTTTACCATATATTGATATGGTAAGATGGGTAATTGAGAGCATTAACATAACAGACAAGATTTCTTCACAATTGATGGAAGGATGTTTGGGTTCTTCAAACTTGAAGATGTCAAGAGAATGTATCACTTGCCAGATCCCCATCAACACTACAACAAATCATTCCTAGAAGCTTTTGCCAAGGAGAATTAGATTGAATTAGACCCTATCAAGCAATGGAGACATTTTCCTAACAAGCACAAACATGAATCATCCGGTATGTATTATGTGGACTCCTTAGCATCTCCATATTGTTATGTTTCTTCTATGATGTGTAGACTCTTTGGAAGCCCTGATTCTGCTAGATTTTCTATTGAAATGGTTCCATTGATAGAAACTGTGATAAACTCCTTTGTCATGGATTGGGGAACTATCTTATTGGATAAAATGGCTAGCCAAATACTGGATTATAGAAAGAACATATTTGTCACTACCAGAGTTGTGTCCCCATTATATATGAGTGCTTACATAGTTGAAAAAATTTGTTTTAATTTCAACTTTCCCATCCTAGGTTGGAAATGGATTGTTCAAGATCCAACCCCCATTCATATTTACCATAAATACTTATGGAAGTCTTAATAAAAGAATCATTTATACAGAATTTACCATTGTTTTGTTTGACTTGTCCATCAAGCTATCTTTAATAAACCTACTCCTCGGATGTCTAACGAGGCTAGCATTGATTTAACCTCAATTGGCAGTTGGTTCAGGGAAGAGAGGTTCACCTATATTAGGGTTTTTGGCAGCATTACAAATCCTCATGTCCTTCCACTTTACATTCTAGATAAGCTATTAGCCAGGGAAGGAGCTTACCATATAGTGGAAAAAGGGATGTCTAGAAATCTTAAAGACTCCAAGAAACAATTGTGGCCTCCCTTTCCTCTTCACTGTGACACCTACTTATTGCATGGTTTTAAACATGCCGAGAAAGAAGTAGACAAGACAAAGAATCTGAGTCTAGCAGTTATCCCTAAAAGACAATATGACCCAAATAAGGTTGCTTTCAATTTCACCACTAAGATGAAAGTTAATAAATTCCTACATGATAAAGATGAGTTTGATGACTTATTTGATTTAGCAAAGTTATTCTCAACAGTAAGTCATCTAGAAAAATTCAAATTGGGTGCTGAGAAAATGGAAAAATTCATTGAATACAGGACACAAAGGTTACTGATAGTACCTCTAGATTTATTAAGTACTACACCAATCATTCAGCAAGTAGAACACAACGAAGAGTAGGTTATAGAAAATATTTCTGGAGAAATTGAAACAAGTGATAAGGCCAATGAACAAATAAACACTGATGTTCACATTGATCCCATATTGATTAAATAATGGGAGTAATTTGAGCAACAAATCAAAAGTCAGAGTGATCCTCAAAACATTATCACATCAGCACCTCCCCAAACACAATGGCCCATTATTCCTGATATTGTGATTGAAGAGACACCCACCAAAGGCACAGTTCAAAAAGAGATAGAAATAATCCCTGAAAATCCTCCAAGAGAGATTACACTGAACATTGAGGAAATTCCACCCTTGGATGTGTTTTACAACCCAAAACACAGGGTTGTAGTCAAGAGGTAGAGGAAGAAGAGGAAAACATACCAAACATCATCCATAGCTCCTCAATCTAAATTTATGAATGTCGTATGGAAAGATTCAGAGGTCAATCGTTCTGAGGGTTTGACCAAGTTATCTGAATTTGTAGGGGCATACACAAGTGCTACAATTGATAAAGAAACTAAAGTTAATCAATTGATCAAAGAAAGGATCAAAAGACTAATCATCTTGAAGAACAGTCAGAAATAGAACATCAAAAGATTAATCAGCTTGAGGAATAGTTAATGGTAGACAAACAAAATAGTGAGAAGCTTGAGGAACAATTAAACTTGGAAAAACAGAAAATTGACCAGCAGGCCATTCAAAGACAACAATAGCTATCTCAAGAGCTGGAGCAACTTAAATTGATACATCATCAAGAGATTAAATCTAAAGAAGAGAAAATCACACAGTTACAACTCTCCATAGAACAATTCAAAGATTATCCCAAGGTTGAAGAGTTTAAGAAGGAAGACTTATTGGCAAATAAGGCTTTATCTAAACAACTGGATCTACTATGCTAGAAAATATCTCTTATTGATCCATTATACATCACAACGACATCACTGATTAACCAAGCAGTCAATACCATATTAGAATTTGAAGATGCAGATGATAAAGTCACAAATTATCTCTCTTGGCAAAGCACAGAAGATGGAAGAGCTGCTAAATTACCTAAAATTGAAGAGTCTCATAAAGAGATATTGTTTTCAGAATGGGAAACACTGTTGATGAAAGTAGAAAGAGCTACCTCTAGGGTCAGGGCTATAATGAATAATTTTATTGAACTGGTGAATGATAACTTACATGGTGTCGATTTAATTTCTAATTGTTCCCCAGGAAATCTTCCAAAGGTGAGAGTCTTAGAGAAGAAATGTAGGCAAGATTTGGACCTCAAGGAGGAGCAGCTCAACAGAGTACAAAGTATTAACTGGGATCTACATTGGTCCTTTGTGGTCAAGCCACACAGCCAACAGATGACTATCAAGTGACTTGTTGATGCCATTGATCGCATGATACCCGAGCTCTGAGATGCCACATACACAGGACAATTACACTCCAGGATGAGTCATCCTCCAAAAATCCAAAACTTGCTCTCAATTTGTCGGTTGACGATACAAGAGAAAAAGTAGATGTGATGAATCTCTTCAAAGATTATCGTGATTCTATTTTTGAACTTCAAATCCCATATTTTGATGAAGGCAGTTCCAACAACTCTCAGCAATTTTTATGTACAATTTGTTTTTAATTTTACTATAAAAACCCTTTCATGTCATTTTAGAAAGGGTCCTTAATTTGTATAAAAATAGACTTGAGAAGTTTTCACTTCTGCACTTCTTAATTTAATTTTTTATGAGTCATGGATCGAGGTTTAGACTTGTTGTGAAAGAGCTTCATAAAGACTTGTATTTTTGTATCTTCTTGGAGTTTTCAGAATAAGAAGATTGAACCAGATTGTTACTTACATAACGAGACTCAAATTCATATGGTACTTCTATCATTGTTCTTTTTTTCTTTTTTTATGTAATTAGCATTCCATTGATTTGTTATTGTTGATATATTCTCATGTTTCAAACAACTCTGTATTATTTCACTTTTGAATGATCTAGAATTGTTATATTGTATATATATGTCAATCATAAATATTAGTATGTTATGCGATATGTTTTCACATTACTTTGTTTAATTTCTTATTCAAAGTAATCATCATTTATGCATCTTTCTGTAGATAAGTGAATAATCTATATTATCATTTGTCTGCTAGGAATCATCAAGAATCACATTATTATGAGATCACACAGGTTATATAGAAATATATGTGTATTTTAGAGCTTATAGAATAAACCACCTATCATCTTTTTATACATTTAAAACACCCATTCATCAAATCATACTTTATCTAGGAAACTGGTCCCATAATATCCTGTCGGAGACACCATACTAAAGGGAGAAGAAGTTGCACTAAGGTCTGGACTAGGTGGTTATCCCCCAATGTTGATGCTATGAGTTTAGAGGCATCAACAAAAAAGAAAATGGTTAAAAAATAAAGGTGAATGTAATGGTGAAGATGCAACTAGAAGTTAGAAGAACATATGCCACTATAGCAAGGTGGGCCATATGAGAAACATTTCAAAAAGAGGTTAGTTGATCAGAAAAATGGTGAGAGAGGGCCTCAGTAGAAGGCTTATGTTGGGATCTCATAGCCCTTCCTCCAGGGAAGAAACCCATTGGTAGAAAATGGGCATACAAGGTGAAGGAAAATGTAGATGGCACACTTAACAAGCACAAGGTTGGGTTGGTCGCAAAATGGTGCTATTAGCAAGAGGGCATTGACTATGAGTAGAAATTTTCTCCTACAACAAAGATGAGCAACACCCAATTAGTTCTAGCCATGGAAGCATAGTTTGGTTGGAAGATCCATCAGATGGACATGAAGAGTGCCTTCCATCAAATGGAGATTTCAATAAAAGGTGTCTATGCATCAACTAGAGGAGTCTTGGGTTCTAATGGAGGAGCATCTTATTTGCAGATTGCAGAAGACTATATATAGTGTAAAGTAGACACCTTGGGGATGGTACATTAAGGTTGACAAATACTTCGATGAATAGGGTTCCAACAAAGTCCTTTAGATTCTAATTTGTATGTCAAAAGTGTTGGTAATGATATCATTCTACTGGTCATTTATGTAGGTGACATTATTGTTACAACTAGTAAGGTTAGTGCTATTAAGAAAATGAATTCTAATATGAAATATTTTGACGTGACTGGGCTAGGCCTCCTACATTACTATCTAGGTGTAGAAGTTTGGAAAATAGGGAGCAACATTTTTGTCTCACAAAAAGAAAAATTCTAGCATTTTACTTGATATCTTTAAAAGTGAAAAGTCTCATCCACCTATGGAGATAGGCCTAAAAAGTTTAGCTAAGACTGACTCTAACACAATTAATGAATCAATTTTCAGGCAACTAGTGGGGAGTGTGATATATCTTGTTGCCACTATACTTTATTTGAGTTATGCCGTGAGCTTCATTTCTAGATTCATGATAGCATCAAATGTAGATATTTGGAGTATATTGAAGTGAGTGTTGAGATATGTGAAAGAGACACTTGAATATAGAAGAAGCAAAGACCCTAGGCTCTGTTGGAATACAAAATCAGATTGTGCAGTTTGTGTGGATGATAGAAAATCATCTTCTTGATATGTATTCAAGCTTGGCGTGGGTGTAGTCACATAGGCTGGCAATAATGCAACATGTAGTAGTTCCTTCATTGACAAAAATAGAATATTTAGGATCAATGAAAGGAAAATTTGAGGTAGTTTTGCTTAGGAGGATGCTTTTAGAAATGGTGTTGCGAACAAAGCCATCACCCCTATTTTGTCACAATCAATGGGTGCTCATATTATCCAACTATCATGTTTTTCATGAGCGTACCAAGCATGTTAAGATTCACTGCCTCTCCATCAGACACCTTATAGAGGATGGATCTATTGAACTGTAGAATTGTACCACAAAGGATCAAACTACAGATATTTTCAACGAGTATTTGGGTTCCAATAAACTTGATGTAATTAGCAAATTGACTAGTAAGAGAGGGTGTTAAAATAAATATTAGGTTATAATAGTCAAATAGATATTAGACATGGGCATTAATAAAGTCAATTTCCACTTTAGGCTATTTTATGCTTTTATTCTTTATTTCACTTTAGTGTATTTTTTGGTCTATCCTACATTCCAAAAGTGGATTTGACTTGACTAGATTGTAGCCCTTTATATCATTATTAATGAAATCTTGATTTTCTTTACATCATCTTGTTCTTGTTACACTGAAGATGTGGTGATAATCGGATACCCAGAACTTGTATAGAGCAGTGGAAAAATCATGTACGACTATTGAGTCAAATGTTATGTATGTTAGATATTAGACAACTTTTTTGCAAATTTATGACAAAAGTCACAGATCAATGCAAATGTTGTGTAGCCATTGATAATAGGATGACAACCACTATAGAAATGTCCTTGTTAGGGCACATTGTTAGACCAATACTAAAGTTGACATAGGGAAGAAATCAAAATCATCTGCATGTCCTTGTATTTGCAGATACATGGAGATGTGTGCAACCCATTATTGTTGTTGTTCAATATATTCAATGGTTGATGAATTAATTTCATTGTTTTTTTGTTGGAGTTATTTATTTGTTTTGAGAAATTATTGATGAATTTTGTTAATTAATGATCAAGACTATATTAGGGATGAAGCGACCAGTTTGCCTACCTATCAGAAAACCTTGACAGTTGCCAAAACACTGTCTAATTTTATTGTAGAAAACATTTTCAAGATTTAGTTCTTAAAATTATGTGCATGTTAGAATTTACCTTGTGATTTGTGAAAACCAATAGGCTTCCAGTTTTAGTTAAGTAACTCAATTAGGCTTTGAGGCAAAGGGTACATGAGTTGGAATTCTTAGCTTGATAGATTGTCCAGCTTAATTCCATTAAATCCTTTTATCGATGGAAAGAGATGGAAATTGAATAGAGTGGAAAGATTGTTTTGATGAGTTTATGGAAATATGCCCTTCAAAATGAGGAAAATGAGAGTATGATGGAGAACCAATAAGAAAATTGACCTAGAGATGAAGAAATTTGAAGATATGACATGTAATTGGGAACTGGGTTACCATCCTAGACAACTAGCAATCACTATGGCTAGTTACCCAGGTGCCTCAGTGGATGGTGGTAGATCGGTATGTGGTATTAAGAATTTTTTTAGTCATCTTTGTAAAATTTGGAATTATTTTACAAGGGGAGATTGGTGGGATTTGAGTAATGATAAAATGTGCTATTCAGTGTTGGAGCATGGAGGGATGGTGGTAGAGTGGTAACACTAAAAATTGTTGTTTCAGTAATATTTTCCACTTTATATGTGACCAACTTAATGTTAGATGTTTTAGTTAGATGTGAGGTGGTTAAACCATACTACCCACTAGTGTTGGTATATGAATATGTCACCTACATGTTTTAAGTCAATTATTATTTATCCTCTCTACACCATTCCCTATGTGAATCATGCACCTTAATTTTGTAGAAATAATTGCCAAGAAAACTTCTCTAAAGTTTTGCTGACATCAATGACTGCTTTTTGTATACATCTTTATGCTTTTCTCCCCTCCATGCTCACATATAAAATTTAATATTTAGCAGTCTTATTCTAGGAACTTGAAAGGTCTAATTATTTTGCAAACCATTCTTGAGAAAAGAGAGAATTTTGTTACAAATTAATACTATGGAAAGTGTAACATATATTTCTGCTGAAATTTTTACTGCAGACATATTTATGAAATACAATGGCTTTTACATGCAATATGTTACTGCCTTTTCCTAAATTTTCGATTTAAGCAGGAAGATGTAGCCATACGCTCTAATCACTTACGTGCACACCAAATTGCAATGCATGGATATGATATGATTGGGAGAATCATAACATCATATCCTTACAACTATCTTTTCAGTTTTATCTTATTTTTATTCTCTACTTCACCCATACACAAGGGAATATGAATTGGTGCCTTAAAATATTACATCTCCATCCTAATATACTAGGGATTTACGTTTGCAATTTTGATCTTCTTATGCTTATTTATGTGTTATCCATCCATGCAGTGATTTTGTTTCTCTAGTTGATAAATTGCTTTTTCCAATAGTTAAAAAAAGAGAGGAAAATACCACTATAAAATTGCCAGTGAAGTATAATTGTTTATTTCCTTGGAAACTATGTAGGTGCTTGATAACAATGGTGGATTTTTTTCAAAAGGTAAGTTGGGTAGTGGAATTGGGTGCTCAATCCATGGGGTGCCCTATCATAGTGGAGAGTATGAGCCAACCCTAACAATTTATTATAGAGGTCAGTTAAATTCTTAGACTAACAGGGTTTTTATATCCACTCAATAACTCATTTTTGTTATTTTGAGACATGGTTTAACATTGTCATGATATTTTTTGCTGGTTTTCATGAATATTGTAGATGCTTTGTGAGGAGTCGGGGCTCTTCCTTGAAGATCACAATGACAAGATCTAGACCCACTTTGTTGTTGAGGTAATGCCATGGTTGCAAATAAGATAATTAATTCTCAGATCTTTGATTCCATGTAAATATTCCTCTTTTATTTGTGTTTGGTTGCTTGAGCTAACCATAGAATTCAAGAATTAGCATTTGTATTTATAAAAAGAACAACATATGCAATTTATTTTAAGCTTGAGAGTGTTTCTAGAGTTGGAGAAAAGTGCCAAACCAAACAAATTTCTACGATTGATGCTTAATAACTAACAATTGGAGATTGTTCTTGGGAATTTGATCATGTATTGTTATAGACCATAAGATACTCTAGCTATAAATCTCTATATTTCACCATATGTTCTCACGTATGTTTTGGCATATAAAATTATGAAGGCACCCTAGCCTGATTTGTCGTGTTGTGTAATTTGGCAGTTTCATGGTATTTTTGCACAATAGTGACTTCTTGGATTGGAAGTGAAACTATAAAAATGTAAAAGGATCAATAATGTTCTAAGAAACACAAAGAAATTTTAAAATCTCAATTTCGATCTTTAGTGAGCCATGGACATTCATGTTACTAAAAACTATTTTCATTTAGCTAATGATGAGCTAAATCAGTGAAATTGTTTTGGGAGACTTAGTACCCTCACTTGAAGATGTAAATTAGAATTATGGAAGTGTAGGAATATGCACAAGGAGAAATAATATAGCACTATATTTTATGGATTCTCCATAGGTACATGTGCAGGAGGTTATGTGCAATCAAGTCAGGCTGTAATGCAGATTTTAACCCGAGAAATGCGATTTTTCCACTTGGCATGCAATTTTGACACTTTGGAGTGCATTATAAGTATGGAATATGATGTTTCATGGGATATATGATAACCAATTTTCCTTATCATCGATCAGGTTTGCAATTTATGATCATGGCATGAATTTTTAATGTAAGTGGACATTTTGGCACTATGAAAATAATAGGTAGAAATCAAATTTGGTCTTACAGAAAGCATATTTTGGCCCATGGGAGTATAAATCAAGGTAGGAGATGGTGTCGGTGATAAATATGAGTAGGTTTTCCCTTAGACGTGGCATGAAAAAAAATCATCATAGAGGCTAACTTGGAAAATTACCCATTCCAAAGACCTCCTAGTATGGGATTAGTGATCAAGTTTGACTTTGTCAAACTCAAAGATGACATATTGCATGGTAGGATACTTAATGGTTTGGGAACTGGTTTTTAACGATTAAGGCCTGTTATCACCTAAATTTGCCTTAGGCTAAAAGAAGGCAAAATTTAGGGTAACCACAAACCACGCTCAGTCTGGTAGCTAGCCCTACTAGAGCAGGAGAGGGCTCTCTCCGAGTCACACTCATTGAATAAGTGAATGAAAAGGCCTGAGATGACTTACAACGAACTATTTGTCTTAGGCTAGCAAGTGAAAATGAAAATAAGAAGTGATTTTTATCAATGACTGTGTTTCTGGGATGTTATGGGACCACTGGACCTCAATGAACAGAGAACTTAATACAAAGGCACGAATTATTTCATGAGGCAAGGTAGGTGGAAAGCATAGCAATTTAGTTTTAAGATATTGTGGAATGGAGAGATTGATTAAGAGGGTGAAAAGGGCATGGACAACATGAATCCTTTTCAACATAAGAATGAACACTGTACATGAAATTTTCCCACAGGCAGTGCAATAAAATTGAATTCTACCTTAGCTAACTTAGAAAATTTCAATGGAAATGAATATGAAATGAGCTATGAAACATAACAAGATACATATGAAACATAAGAGACACATTTGCTACACTCACAACCACATGAATCTCATGAAACAGAGCCACTGCCTTTCATTAATCCTATGTAAAAAGTGCCCATGGAGCAGAATTTACAGGAGGAGGTGGAGACATAGGAATGCACGAACTTTACAACAAATGTGACCAACTCAATAGGCCATGTAACTAGGGGCAACATTCTGCGTGAAAAAAGGAAAAATGCAATAGTGTTCGTGGGAGGACCTTTATTGATAAGGATTCCTTGGCAGAATTGATGATGGAACAAATGATTATGATACTTTCAATTATGTAACCTCATTTCCTTTTCTCTAGCTTATATGCGTTCATCACATGCCCAAAGCTTGATACTTCAATAGGTTAATTACCTTCTTCATAATCTCTGTCATATGGCTACTTCTGCATACCCCTCTCTCCATCGAGTGTATGACTATATACTGAGTTTGTGACTCGCTTCCAATCTGAATAGAAGTTATTGGGGTGATGTTCTTCGTGGAATGAATAGAATTCGACATCTATGCACTGATTGACATTGAACACAGATCTCTACGCATTTTCTTGAGCAGACCAATTATTGCCTAATGAGTTGCTTCCCTATCTCTGTCTAGGTAGATAGCTCCTTGCAAATGTGATAGTTTTCTATTGTTTAAGCTCAGACACTTCAGTTGTTAAGTTCTTAATGAGGCGAGTGAGGGTTTCAATATCATTTTCTTCCTTTTCTCTACCCTTGCTCGCCATTGCTTGGGACTTCCTACTCACGTCTTTGGATTCCTTTTCTGGTTCATCATCCTTGAAGAGTCCAATTGCACAAAGGTATTTTTTACAACAATAGCCTCTTCACAGTTTTCCAAGAGTATTGGAATCTATGGAATCTATGATGAGTGTTGCGATTATTCAGACTCCCATATCTGTACAAGGAGGCGGAATTATTTCCATTCCTTCTATTACTCCCAGCACGGTTATATTTGGGTCTACTTCCATTCTGTCAATGAGTGGAAGTTCTCAAGCTACTGCATCTGGTTTTGGATTTATCCCTTATGGAATTTCGTCTCATGGGATTCCTTCAGCTCCTATGAACATACCATCAATCATCTCTAATCCCATTTGGATGTGGTCATAGACCACATTCCAATCCAACAGTAGGGTCAATGCATTTTTCTTTTACAAGTACCTTCCTTTCTTCTCCTTGAGATATCATGGTGTTAGTGATGGAAGAATATTGTTGAAGGCTAGGATAGGATGAATCCGGAAGACAGTTCCGCTTGGAGCCAAAATAAGACTCAAATTAATTCTCTCCATGTTATTTATAGCTTATTGAAATAAAAGAAATGTTGTCTTATTTATGAAATTAACTATGTTTATGCATCAAATTATGTTCTAATTCATATATTAATGTCATTTTGATGTATGCTCAATCATTTGTTTATATGATATAAAGTCGATTTCATGAATATGCTTTACTTCTATATCGCTATGTATGTTTGGATTGAATGATTTTTATGTTTGAAGAACATCGAGACTTGCAGAGGGTCTAAACCCTGCAGGACCTACTTGAATGAAGGAAATCTAGGTAGGGTCACTCTTATGTAGTTTGATAATATAAGAATTTTGCCTAAGCTGTATGAGTATTTCATGTTGTAGTTTGCTTCTGCTCTATTGGAGTTCTAACCCAAAGCCATAGGGTGTTTCCACCCGAAACAGAATTGGTGATTCCACTCGGGATAACAATCTTGTTATTCCTAGTTTTGGTTGTTCCTTATCAATCAACGCTCAATCTTTGGTTTTCTTACTATTACAATCTTATTTGGTCCAATAGAGTCCTAGACCTTAAGTCTGATCTTTTGGATCAGACTTTGTTCTCTATTTTTTCTTGCAAATCTTTGTATATGCTCTTTACTTTGTTTACAATAGCGTATATACACTCGTTTATGTAAAATGAACTCACTTATACGCGAGTTTCCTGTGTCAGAAGAGTGTGTACACACTTCTGTGATTGAACATAGTCGTGTATGCAAATTTTTGCATTGTTTTTTCAAATCTTTCAGCCCAGATAGATTTGTTGCCTAGTCTTTGCAGTCTCTATGTGGTCAATTGTTGTCTAAAGAATTTAATTATTCCGAAAGCTTACTGTTTCGAAGTCTCTTCCTCATTGAAAATATTTGGCCTAGGTTTTCTTCTTTTAGCAAGTTTGTAATTTGTGTTTTGGCACACAAGACTTCGTCCTGAAGTTCTTGATTTTTCTGGTCCTCCAGAACACGAGATTGTTTTCAGTTTCAAAGTCAAGCTAGGATTTTAAATCTACTTGCTTTTCTTTCCTTTGTTTTATGGCCTCATAGGTTTTCTTGCTTTTTGAAAGTCTTGTTGATGAGTTTGGAAGTATTTCTTTCCTGGTTTCTTGGTTAGTTTGTCAAGCTCCTTGCTGTTGTTTGGTTCATTTTGTACAAGTTGAAGTTTGTTTTCTCATGTATTCGTTCATTTTCGAGTTTGTAACTTGCAAAGACTCCTTGTGCTCTTTTTTTGATCTTTTGAAGTTTCAGTAGCATTTTGGTGATTTCAAAAAGTTGTTTTGGTTGCTTCTTTAAAAAAGAAAAAATCTCAAAAAACTTTGTTTTTTCTTTTTCTTTTTCCAAGTTTGGTTTATGGTTTCTTTTTGCTTTCGAAAGTGAATTATGATCTTTTTACAATTTTTCCTTCTTGTTTGGAAAGAATTTTGTGTTCAAAAATTGTATCCTCTTCAGTACTTATGTTGGCTCATTGTTAGTCATAAACAATTACTTTTGCTTTTTGAGTGTTATTTAGGATCTTGCATCTTCATTATCTCTTGCATTAGGGTAGTTTGCATTGTTAAAGCTTTCATAGTCTTTTATTTTTGGGTGTGTGAAGTGTGTTTCAAGAAAAGAAGAGAAAAAGTACTTTGCTTTGTAGAAGTTTCATAGAACCCATATATAAATCTCTTTTCATTGAAGAAAAATGATTGCATTCATGTAGTTAGTTTTTTATTTATTTATGTTGCGTCATACAAACATCATTGGTTTCACTTCCATCATTACCCTTGAGTTAAAGAAGAACCATTAAAATCAAGTGATTAATTAAATAAACTAGAAATTTTATGTTGTCATCAAAATAAACCAACAAGTTTAGGTTTATTACGGCCTTGGATTAGGCGAGAGGAGAGTTAACTCTCCATGGGCGCTCAGAATTACAAAACATAAAAGTTTGATTAATGAATGAAATCCAATAGCGTTAGGGAGGTTGGGAAAGATCCATAACTAGGAGTAAAGCATGACAGAGAGTGAAGATAAGGACGACAGATACCCCCTCTCTTACTTGTCAGATCTCACCTCATGACTTTTTTGTCCGGCTTCTGATACAAGTTGGTGACCATAGTTTCCTATCCTAGGGATCACACAGGTGGTTGTAGAGGGGAATCCCATGGCACCTGAGGTTGATGTTGTATCACGTTTAACAGTACTTCTGGAGGGTACCGTTGTGAATATTGGGTGCTTGCACCAGTAAAGGTTGTTGTCTGGAGGTAAGCATAACTACCTCTAATACCTTCGCTAGTAGGCCTGGGGATTAATTACCCCAGTCTATTTTCAGAAGGCCCTTGTTATTAACTTTCTTGTATTTTGGTGTTCAATCCTGATCACCCAGAGTGGAAATACTTGAGAGTTATTTGACTTTTGATATCTTTAGGGACATTTTAGTGAGTGTTATTTCCTACTAGTCAGCCTAGACTTATAATTTTTGAGTCTTTAAGTAGATCTTTTAAATAATTCAAAGTGGATGATCGACCATCTCGATGGTCTAGGAGACTTCACGGGCTATCACCTATGAGTCCTGAACCTTCTCCTAGAAGGTGTAGGAGTGATTCTGCAAGTGGTTATCAACCAGTGGCAGCAGGCGCATCAAATATTGATCCTTTGCTTGGGGTCATTGATTCACAAGATAGACTTGGCATCAGTAGAGAGTTAGAGGGGAACACAACAGTTCTTTTTCAAGTAATTTTTCAATCGGAAGATAATATCGAAGCTAAAGAGCTTTCAGAGACGGTTGCGGCTCCGAATTCTTCTCTTCCTCTTGATCATCTAGGTGTGCTATTATACGTTAGAACCCCGACTCATATGCCTTCAAGCCCAGGTTTACATCCATTTATTCCTTCGATGACCACTGTTGGAAGCATTGCATCTACGATGAGTGTTGCGAGCATGAAAACTCCCATATTTGTACAAGGAGAAGGAACTATTTCCATTCCTTCTATTACTCCCAACACAACTATATTTGGGTCTACTTCCATTTCGTCAACGAGTGGAAGTTCTCAAGATACTAGATCCAGTTTTGGATTTATCCCTTATGCAATGTCATCTCACGGGATTCCTTCAGTTCCTATGAACATACCATCGACTGTATCTACATCCATGATGAGTGGATCGACTTATTTTCAAGGTTTCCCTTTGGAAGTGGTCATATACCACATTTCAATCCCACAGTAGGGTCAATGCATTTTTCTTTTACAAGTCAAGGTACTTTCGTGCTCGTTCGAGTAGTTGCGCCTCAAGTACTTTCATGCTGCTATGGAAGCGTATCGTGCAGATTCCCAAACTAGTTTAAGTGTCTTACTTGTCTTATTAAATAATTATAGTTAGCATCGCGTAAACGTATGTCTGTATTTGTGTTCAATTATCCAGCGTAATTACATATATTCACACATCACACAAACATTATAAATGAAATTCATACACAATATAACAAGATGCGTTAACCGGAAACAAAGACACAAAAATTATAGAATGCTTCTCTTTATTGATATCTTCCAATGATTACAAACTCTATTCGTCCTACACACACAGTTGCAGGGGTTCACGCACTCAGCTATGGACTTCTACCCTAGGCCTCTGTGCACTCAGCTGCAAAGCCTCTACCTGTGCTACGACCCGAAACTTAGATTTCTCTCCTTAGCGCTCAAGAATTCTTCTACATTTCCATGACTTAGCTCTTTTTATACAATCCCATGGTCTACAGACCATGGGTAGATATCTACAACTAAATTTACTTTACAAAAATAAGGGCAGATAACCCTTTATGACTCATGACACCTTCGCGCTCCGTGACCATGAAATGTGGAGACTTTACAACTTTATTACAAAATTCAACCCAAAATATGGGCTTTTAGCCCCAAAACTGTCCTTGGGGGATCTCGTTCCCAACAGGCCCCCAACACAAACATCACGACTCACCCTCAAGTTAGTGGGTAGGGGAGGAGATCATAGCGCGAAGACCTACCAGCTCAACCCATATGACCACAACCTTAGTAGTGCATTGTGCGGCCTCTTACTACACGTCTTCAACCATTTGCTTAGTCACTACTTCTGAACTATTGACCTGAAGCATTTTCTAAGTTTCTTGTAGAGTCACAAGCTTTTTCTCAATAGAGGCTATCACCGTATAATCCTCATCCAGCCAGGGCTTCAATCAAGCCTTCAACACTGCTTCCTTGTGTAGCACTACATCCTGTTCCTTCAGCTGCTTGGCCTCTTGCAGCTTTGTCAGTATTTGTGTCAGCATGACAGTTCACGTTGTGCACTTGACCTCATCATAAAATTGTTATAGCTTGCACACTTATATCTCTAGTATTTGTACATTGGGGTCCTCCTGCAAGCTCGTCAGGACCTTGAAGAACTGCTCAGAAAGTTGCATGCAGTTTGCTACTACACTGTTAACCACCGCTACTGCTTCTGTGATAGTGATCGCCTGCTGCTCCTTTACTTTTGGTGGAGTTGAAGGCTGGGACTTCAACTGTAACTCTGTGATTTGTAGGTTCAACTCCAATTGAGCCCTCGCCATTTTTGTACAAGCATCACGCACCCCCATGGCCATCTTGCGGATGCACACCTCGACTGGTTCTTCCTCAAGAATGGATAACTTTCAGACCATTCAACATGCCTACTCAATGACTTGTTTTATACGATTGTTCTAATTGGTCACCTTAGTCACAACACCAATTATAGAGTCTCATTGTAGTGCCATCTTCTCATTTTTAATTCACTACTCACTAATAACCTCGAGGGTGCAGTGCTCACAGGCCGTAAGCTCTGCAATCACTCCATCCCACAAGAGGTGGAGCACTTCACTAGGGAGCGCTGCTAGATTCAACCCCACTCCCTTTAGGGTGCTAATAGTGTGCTTGTCAACTTCATTCTCTATGCTCAGTGCTCCATCTGGAAGCACTATCGCACTGGAGGCACTTACATGTAGCATCTTAGCAGCTTCTGAAGTGCTGATAGCAAGGCTGGTAGAAACTGTGCCAACTTGTGATTGGCAGGTCTACAGCTCCTGCAAACCTATCTTGATAGCCCCCTGTTGAGTTATAGAATGGGTATGTATTTACTCTTAATTCCATCACCTTTTTCCTCTTTTCTTATCTCTTTCATATCTTGATATGTTAACATATTGATGGATTATTATAAGAAACAAATGAACTACTCTCAGTTAAGATTTATCCATTGTAACTAACTTTTATTCCTTTTTATGCAGAGAAATGATGAAAGGAACAGTTGTTGTTCCCTAGCAACGGAACAACATAAACCAACAAAAGGAAGAATGGGGCGCATCGGTTGTAGTTAGGTCAGAGGATGAATCAGGAGGATCAACACTAAATATGAAGGGTGTCAGAAGATAACATTCATTGCGAATCCCTTAGGATTGGGAGATCTTGAGGGATCACATTTCTCTTTTACCTCTTTTTGACTCGAAAAGAAAAAGATTATAGGAAGAAAGGGGATCAATCTCTGTTATTTCAGATTGTAATTTTAATTTACAGACTCGTGTTGTTGGAGAACATGACTGTATTGTAATGAGACTTGAGGTCAATGGTTAATATATAATTTGCGTTGCTATTCATTTGTATTCCTTGAAGTAGCTCAACAGTATTCACTGGTGGCTGAGGGCCTAACCTCTGGTTGATTAAGTTGCTATCCCTTGTGTTATATATTTCTAATTCTCGTAAGTTTGATTGGTTTGATATTTTTCCAATTTTCTATGAGTTTATTTTATTCCATTTACTGATTTCCTATATTGAAGTGAGTACATTTTCTTTGCATGTTTTGCAGCATTGTCATTTGATTTCATTTATGCTTATTGTAGATTAAATTATTTAGCCATTAATATAGTGAATCTTATTGATTTAATTAGATGAAAGAGTTTGGTTATCGCTATTGAACTCTCGAGTGACATCATTTCTATTTGGATTGCTTAATTGAGATTGAGTGTGATTTAGATTGAATCAACTAAGAAGAGATTGGTTATTTCTACTATGCTCTTGGTTGATGCTATTGTTAATTGAATTTCTTGTGTGAGATTTGATTACGATTTTAGCAGAGGATGAAGTCTTGATGCTTAGATGTAATATTTCCTTTAATAGTTGCAATTTGAGTTTTATAGATGCATCCATTTACTCTTGTATCAAAGGTTTATACTTAATTCTAAGAAACATTACTCTCTAGATTCATAGCATGCACATATTATGTACACTCTTGGAATAAAACGACTTTCTCGGGTTGATGATTAATGTGAGGTAATTAGTAGTTTTAAAAGACACTTATTTTTAGTCAACATTTTGGCGCCGTTGCTAGGGAGACTGTCGCCATTTCACAAAGAGTGATGTATATCTAATAATTGTTGTTGGGAAAGAATTGGGTATTGAAAACGAAAGGTAAGAACCTACGTAACAAGCAAGTAAAGAACTTGCTCCTCTGCCCACTTTTCAACACAATTACAGAAAAGTGAAGTAGGTGTTTGATGTTTGTCTATTGAGAGAGAATTGGGTGTTAAAAATAGAAGGTAAGAACCTGCATACGAAGCAAGTAAAATGCCTGCTCCCCCACCCGCTCTCTAGCAAAATTGTTAGGAATTTAAGGTAGAAATAAACATTTGAATTTTTGCTTGAACAAATAAGAAGAAAATACCAGAAAACAATACAATCCCACACCCCAAACCTAAAAAATATAAGGGACCAGTGACCCTTGGACGATCAATTTTTATCGACGCTATCTTAAGAAAAGCTAAATCTTAGCCATCAGTAGGTCCCTGAACCATTTCTTCTAGACAACCTACTACCTCCCTTCGAGCCACAGGCTCACCATCTATAGCCTATGCTGAGGTCCACAGTAAAACTGAAGGGACTGAGAAAGGTTTTCAAGATATTGAAAATTCACAACCAATTCCCTCACAAGAAGGGAATTCTTGCAACATTCATGAAGGAGAAGGAGAAGCAGGGGAATTTGAGGAACCAAGATTCCCTACGGTAGTAATTGAGTAGAGGACACCCAGTGTCCCAGATCAAGGGAGTGATGTTAGGATCATTCCTACCTCTTCCTGATCTGAATTGGATCCATAAAGACTAATCAGAAGAACCATGGTTGTACCAGGTCTGGATAGACTTCAGAGAATTTAGAACAATGATAAAAAACACCTCTAAAATAGTGGCAGTTAGCAGCCAGCATGGAACGACGATGACCTCAGTTAAAGCAAACTGAATGAGGCCCATGGAGGCTATGTGGGAGGTGAAATTAGCGCCTAGGAGGCCCAAATCGGGAAACAGAGGGAGTTTTTTATGCACGTGTCGCTAGATGAAAACCCTCAAAATGGGGGAAGCCCCGAGCACTTTGTCACATGAGAGCCAGGAAAACTTTGGGATAAAAGGCTAAGAGCTAACGACGAGACTCACATTCCAAAAACCAGTGGTGTTGATCGGAGGCATCCCTGGGTGGTAAGTAGTTTCGGTGAAAACAGAGTGATTCCACTCAGCACCCAACGCATGGCAGGCGGAGGAGAGAGAAAACCACCGCTCATCGTGTGCTATTGCTTGAGCAAGTCAACAACGCAAAATGAGAAGATGGCGTTGGATCTGGGGGCTCTAGATCTAATGGTTGAGATCGCACCTGATGGAGAAGACAGAATTGACGAGGGATTAAGCCACGATATGAAAGAATTTGAAGTCTAAATTGACTGCCACAGTGGCAAATGACTCATTCTGTAACGTAATTGAAGAAACGAACCGACGAGGCAAGCTGGCGTAGTTCGTAGGAGGACAAGTGGTCCTTCCCTGTGAGTCTAATGATGATGCCAAGATAGGGAACTCCAAGCACAGCTTTAGCAGGTGATCTGATGGAGTGGAAGAGGAATCGAACAACCATGAGTTTGAATGGCTTTAAAGCCATGAACAGAGAATAGAAAACACACCCGGAGAGGAACACCAAAAGACAAAAGACAGAGAAGAGGAGAACCAGTGAAGAAAAAAGTAGAAAGAAGACAGAGGGCCGAGCTGACCAAAGGCAGTGTCGAGCACCAGAGAGCTTGAGAGATTTGAGCCATCCCTGAGAGGATCTGTTAGACCAGAGAGGTTAAAGAGCTGGCAAGGAGAAGAGTTTGTGTACTCTAGTGGCTTCGGGAATCCAAGAACTTCCCTGCCATGTCAATCTGTTTTAGGAGACTCATATTAAGCTCCTTCATTGTAATTCTTTGTTGCAAGACACAATAAAAGAAGGTCAGCACTGAGAGTTGGACCAAAGATGTAGCCCTAGAGGATATGGTGAAATCCTTATAGATTTCTTGTGTTCTTGTATTTGCTTACTGTGTTTCTCTGTTGTTTTCCATTTCAAGTGTCTGTGTATTTGAAATCTGATAGATCCGTTGCCTATATAAGATAGACACACACCAACACATGAGTCTATAATACCTTCATTTAATAAATTGTTAACTGAGGTCACTCATAGGGTGATTATCCGATCAAGTGGTATCAGAGCTTTAGGTTATAACGTTAGACAAGCTTGTGTTGGTTTAGTTGTTGAATGCTCACTAGATCAAAGCTCAAATTAGGAGAAGGAGAGTTGGTCGAAACTAATCCTGAGATTGGAAGAGTCTATCCTCAAAAGACAATGTCAGAGGAAGGTTCTGTGGGGCTAGACCCTCAGTCCATAGAAAGTTTCCTAGCTATAAAGTCTATGGTAGAAGAAACGTATAGGGACTTTAGAAAGCATAAGGATGAAGATTCTTCAGGTTCTAAACAAGACAAAGAAGAAGATGAGTCTCACTCCCATGACCACTCAAAGGAAAAAGGAAAGAGGAAAGCTTCCTCACACCTCCTAATAGCCTTGTGCATAATAAGAAAACATCTTTGATCAAGCTAGATGTTAAATTTGACTTTCCTATATGTGAGGGGGAGCTACATGTTGAAAAGTTGGACAATTGGATTAGACAAATTGATGTGTATTGCAGAGTGAGGAACATCGACTCAGACAAGAGCAAAATTCAGTTGGCAAGCCTATGCCTAAGGGGCACTGCTTTGGTTTGGTGGGAAGGCAGAACCCATGCTGACATGAAAAGACATGGTAAGACAATCTCTGTCTGGAGTGATTTTGTTTCTGCAATTAAGAAGCGGTTCTATCCATTGGCCTACATGTAACAAGCCATGATGCGTTGTCCAACTCTTCGACAGTTGAAATGGTAAAGTGTGCAAGGGTACACTCAAGAATTTAGAAATATAGCATTGATTCTAGGGATCTCATTAGACTCACGAGAGACTCTTTTGAAGTACATTGGTGGTCTTCACAGCTACATGAGGCATACCATCGTCATGTTTAATCCCACTAGTATAGATGAGGTATCTGTACAAGCTACTCATCTAGAAGCTAGAGGAAAGAATGGAAATCCAGAAGTTGGGGGAGCATCCCAACCCACTGCAAACAAGAGCAAGGAGAAAAGAAAGAAGAAGTGGAAAGCAAGGAAGGCAAACACTGCACAAAAAAGCAAAGCTTCATGCACTCACTGTAAAAAGGAGGGGCATGATGATGAGCATTGCTAGATCCTTCATCCAGAGCTGAGACCTAAGAAGTTTGAGGGCAAGAAGAAGAAGACTGTTGTAGCTATTCAGAAATATTTGGGGTCAGAATAGGGAGATGAAACAATCATTGTAGCCATAGGTATAAAAGGTTGTCTGCTTTAGAGAATGCTGAAATCAAGAAGCAGGTGTAGGAGTTGCTCAAGAAGGGGTTCATCGGGCCTAGCACATCACCATGTGGGTCACCAATCATTTTGCTGAGAAAGAAAGATGGCTCATCGAGAATGTGCATTGACTACCAAGCACTGAATAAGATAACAATAAAAAATTGTTATCCCCTTCCTCGCATAGATGATCTTTTAGATCAATTTAAGGAAGTTGTTTATTTCACCAAGTTGGACTTGCATAGTGGATACCATCAGGTCAGAGTTGCAGAGCGCATGCAAGACTAATTTCAAAACAAAGAAGGGATTGTACGAGTCATTGGTTATGCCTTTTGGCTTGATCAATGCTCTTGCTACTTTCATGAGATTAATGAATGATGTACTAAGACCTTTTCTTGATGATTTTGTTATTGTGTATCTGGATGACATTCTGATTCTTAGTAAAACGTGGGAAGAACACTTAAATCATGTTAAGCAGACATTAGATGTTTTGAAAAGAGAAAGACTTTATATTAAACTATCAAAATGTGAATTTTGCAAAACATTTCTAAATTATTCGGGTCATATAGTAAGGGGTCGTGAATTGAAAATAGATTCCTCTAAAGTCACAGTCATTATAAATTGGCCGAAACCCAAGTCTGCTACAAAAGTTAGAAGCTTCTTAGGAGCAACACAATATTGGACGAAGTTCATCTCTAACTTTTCCTCAATTGCAACTCCCTTACATGCTTTGACAGGATTGAACAAGGTGTTTCAGTGGGGAGGCAAACATCAGAAAGCCTTCGACACCTTGAAAGAAAAGATTAGTACAACACCTGTACTAACACTACCTGATCTAAAAATACCATTTGAGATCCAAACAGATGCCAGTGACTATGCCATGGGAGCAGTGTTGACACAACACGGTAAACCCATATGTTATCATTCTGAGACTTTTAATTCTGCAGTAGTTAACTATCCTACATATGATAAAGAATTGTATGCATTAGTTTAGAGTGTGAAAAAGTGGAAACATATTACTTATGGGCAAGAGACAGTAATACATACTAATCATCAACCATTTCAATATCTACACTCCCAAACTAAGTGTAGCAATCAAGACATTAAAGGTGGATGGATTTTCTACAACAGTTTCATTTAGTCATTAGATATAAAAAGGGCATACATAAAAAAGTTGCAGACATGTTATCTAGACCCATTATAAATGCATCTACTATACTTAAGCATAATTTTGTACTACATGAAAGCTACATTGAAAAATATGCTTAAGATATAGACTTTAAAGATGTATATGCAACTTTGAGTCGAGGCAAAAGAGTAGAAGAATTGGATTATCATGTAAAGGACCGACTCTTATATCATTGTGGGAAACTCTGCATTCCACAAACTGAGAGAGTAAAGACAGTTAGAGAAGCACACACTTCTCTGATATTAGGTCACTCTGGGGTAAGTAAAACAGTTGCACAACTGCAAAGGTTTTGTTATTGGCCAAAAATGAGCGAGAGAGTTTCTAGATAAGTGAGAGGGTGTACTATGTGAGCTAAAAGCAAGCCCAGAAATAGAAAACTAGGCCTGTACACTCCATTGCCAGTTCCTTCTCACCCTTGGGAAATCGTTTCCATGGATTTTGTTGGGGGACTACCTACGTATAGAAAAGGTCATGATTATCTATATGTGGTTGTGGACAGGTTCAATAAAATGTGTATTTTGATACCTTGTAATAAACAAATTACAGCTGAACAAACTGTAAAATTATTCTTTGAACATGTATGGGTTCATTTTGGATTGCCCACTTCCATTGTATCTGATCGAGACACCCGATTTGTGGGGAGGTTTTGGTCAAGTCTGTGGGAACTGATGGACACCAAACTGAAGTAAAGCACAACTTTTCATCCACAAACCGATGGCCAGATAGAAGTAGTTAACAAGACAGTGATCCAATTACTCAGAGGATATTGCAGCAAACATCCTAATCTTTGGGATGAACATTTGTGTTATGTGCAGCATGCTTATGATAGAGCAAAACGCTCTTCTACAGAGAGATCTCCTTTTGAGACCTGTTTTGGTTTCACACCAATGTCTGCTTTGGATTTTGTCTTTGGTAAAGATACCACAGTTGATGGACACAGTGATGTGGACAAGGCAACTAGGTTCATTGAATAGATCCAGGAGATCCACGAGACAGTACAAGGCTAGCTGAAAAAGAGTCAAGCTAGATACAAGGTTAGGCATGACAAGCGTCAAATGGAGCATAGTTTTCAAGTTGGAGACCAAGTTTGGTTGTATATCAGTAAGGACAGGATGCAAGGTGAAGGTAAAAAGCTAAATTCTATTAGGTATGGACCCTTCAAGATACTTGAGAGGGTCAGTGAAATGCTTTCCACCTTGATCTACCAGCTTACATGCACATCTACTCAGTTGTAAATGTAGATTGCTTGAGATTGTTTAAACCTTCAATGGTTAAGCATCTTGAAGAACAAAGTCAATTGCCTTCTATTGATGACCTGATACCTGAATATCTGAATGAATTGCAGGAAGACACAATCTTGGATAGGAAGGTGAGGACAATGCATAAAGGATATGTTGAGTGCCTTAGAATTGGAATCAAAGGTTTGAACCTGAGTAGTGCAAAATGGATTGATATTGGACAAGTGAGATAGCAGTACCCTCACTTAGTTAATGCTTGAAAATCAACTTTTGGTGGTCCAAAAGCGTTTCAGTGGGAAGACCATGATCCGTTTTGGATCCATAAAGACTAATCGAAAGAACCATGGCTATACTAGGTTGAGACAGACTTTAAAGAATTTAGACCAGTGATCAAAAACACCTCTAAAACAGTGGCAGTTAGCAGCCGACGTGGATTGACGAAGACCTCGGCCAAAGCATGTTGACTGAGGCCCATGGAGACTGTGTAGGAGGCAAAATTAGCCCCTGGGAGGCATGGATCGGGAAACAAAGGGAGTTTTTGATGCATGCGAGCCAAGAAAACTGTGGGATAAAAGGCTAAGAGCTAACAGCGGAACCCGCACTCCAAAAATTGACAGTATTGATCGGAGGCATCCCTAGGCAGTAAGTAGTTTAGGTGAAAATGGAGCAATTCCACTCAGCGCCCAACGCGTGGCAGGCAGAGGAGAGAGAAAACCACCACTCATCGTGTGCTAACAGTTGAGCAAGTCAACTGCATGAAACAAGTGGATGGCGTTGGATCTGGAGGCTCCAGATCTAATGGCTGAGATCGCGCCCAATGGAGAAGACAGAATTAACGAGGGATTAAGCCATGATATGAAATAATTTGAAGTCTGAATTGACCGCCACGATGGCAAATGACTCATTATGTAATGCAACTGAAGAAACAAACCGACGAGGCAAGCTGGCGTAGTTCGCAGGAGGACAAGTGGCTGCTCCCTGTGAGTCTAATGATGATGCTAAGATATGAAACTCCAAGCGCAGCTTGTAGCAGGCGATCTAATGGAGTGGAAGAGGAATCAAATAGTCATGAGCTCAAATGGCTTTAAAGCCATGAACAGAGAATAGAAAACACACTCAGAGAGGAACACCAAAAGATAGAAGACAGAGAAGAGAAGAA
Source organism: Pinus taeda (assembly GCA_000404065.3). NCBI lineage: Eukaryota > Viridiplantae > Streptophyta > Pinopsida > Pinales > Pinaceae > Pinus > Pinus taeda. Next base: position 115,887 of record APFE030934505.1, on the reverse strand, counting down.
CCAATGAAGCAAAGAGCGGAAAGAAGATAGAGGGCCGAGCTGACCAAGGGTAGTGTCGATCACGAGAGAGGTTGAGAGATTGGAGCCATACCTAAGAGGATCTATTAGATCAGATAGGTCAAAGAGCTAGCAAGGAGAAGATTCTGTGTACTATAGTGGCTTGGGGAATCCAAGAACCACCCTGCCAAGCCAATCTGTTTCAGGAGACTCATATTGAGCTCCTTCATTGTAATTCTCTTCCTCAAGACACCATAAAAGAAGGACACCACCGAGAGCTGGACTGGAGATGTAGCCCTAGAGGATAGGTGAACTGCTTATAAATTTCTTGTGTTCTTGTATTTCCTTACTGTGTTTCTCTACTGTTTTCCATTTCAAGTGTCTGTGTATTTGCAATTTGATCATCTGTTGCCTAAATAACATAGACATACACCAACGCATGAGTCTGTAATACCTTCATTTAATAAATCTTTAACTGAGGTCACCCATAGGGTGATTATCTAATCACTTCTAGACATCCTTGGGATAACTCTCTAGCTCCAAAGATCCCAGAAGGGTACTGGCATATCTTTGATCAAATGGCCAATAATCTGCAAACATCCCAGACCTCTACATTACAATATCCTATTGTTGACATAGCTATCAATGCCCGCATGAAATCTGTCCCTCTACAAAATATTCCCACCTTTCATGGCCTCACTTCAGAAGATCTGGATGCGTTCCTGTTTGAATTCGACGTCCTATGTCGGGGTTACGATTACACCATCGACTCCCAAAAATTGAAGTTTTTTCCCTCCACTTTAAAGGGATCAACCCTGCATTGGTTTATGGGACTGGGTGGGGGCACCATAAATGATTGGGACCAAATGAAATCTGCCTTCCTTAAAAAATATCAAGATTATTGCAGATCTAGAGAACTAAAAGACAAGATATTCCAAATGGTATCAAGGCCTAGTGAAACTTTGGAAGAGTATGTGAAGCATTTCCAATATAACCTTCAAAGGTATCCCTATGCAAATCTTCTTGATAATGTGCTAAAAACCACGATGATTAAGGGGATTCAGTGGATAGAGACATCAAATATCATTGGTAAAGGTGATACCTATCAAGAAGACTATGCTAACATTATTGATTTTTGTATCAGGTACTCAAGGGGCAATACAATACTGAAACCAGCTAAATGCGATATGATCACCAGGGACAACAAAATCTCCAGCAGATGCATTACTCGTACTGAAATTGACAACCAACTAGAAGATTTCAAAACAAATATCCCGGGAACCTTGACAACACAATTAGACATCATGCAAGCCAAGCAGAAGCAGGTCGAAGCAGAACAGAACTTGGTTATTTTTTGCCCTCAATGCAAGAAGAAACATAGTCATAAAGAATGCCCACTGGATATGGTGCAAATCTGTTCCATATGCACTAAATAAAATGCCGTAGAAAATTGCCCATCGCTCCCAAGATTAAAAGCAATCTTCAAAGAGGTAGAGGAAGAAGTGGAACCAACCTACCTATTAAATCAGCATTGCCAATGGCAAGAACAACAAATAGGTATGCCTACCGACCAATCTTCCTTCTTTCAGCCTTCACAATATAATTCTTAGCAATACACAGGGGCTACATGGTAGAACCAACCACCTTTTCTTGATTGGTCACCATAAGAATTTTCTATGCCACCTTGGTCCAATCATTCAAATCCAAACAATAGTTGGCCAAATTCCTCTTACTTTCCACCATTCTGGTAGAATAATCCATATCCATCTCAATGGTCCCCCTCCACTTCACAAAACCAACACTGGTAATCAAGCTGGCAAAGACCTACAAACCAGCCAGTAAGGACAATCCACCTGCCTCAACCTATGCTACCAGCGCCTTACACGTTGCAACAGAATCCTCAACCTAATCTATGACCACACCTCCCATCCCAGCCCAACCCAAATCCCAACAACAAACCAGTCCAGTTAGTTCAAATTATTGAAGGTTTGGATCTAGAAACTGAGTTGAGAGAATGTAATCAACTCAAATTGAGGCCTGGACGAATAATCGAGTCAGAGGATGATAAAAATATACAGTTGGAAGAACCACTACCTGTAGAAAAAACACCTCAATGGGAGAATACAATCAAATAGAAAAGCCACAAACAAACTATTACCTCTTCTCCACCATTCCCAAAAATATTGATTATACCTCGCCCAGTCGAATATCCCGTTTTCGATCTCTTGGGAGAATTAAAAAATCTTTGTGTAAAAATACTCCTCCTCTAGGCTATTCAAGACATTCCAATCTATGCAAAATCCATTAAGGAATTATATACCAAAAATCCTACGAGGAAAATAAAAGCAACACCAACTGTCCACGTATTTGGAACTTTGTCTAATCTATTATTAGGCAGAGAGATACCGGTGAAATATGAGGACCCAGGAAACCCTATTGTCACGGTTTTAATAAATGGATGTTCCTTTCCCAATGCATTAGTCGATCTACGAGAAGCCATTAATATTCTCACAACAATAACCTATCAGAGACTTGGCGTCACAGCCTTAGATCCAACTACGACCTTGCTAGAACTTGCTGACCAATCAGTTATCAAACCAGAAGGGACATTACGAGATGTAATGGTTTCTATTTATTCTTGGGAGTATCTAGCAGATTTCTTGATTATTAATCCTAGAAACTGGCTAGATGGACATCCTCTAACATTAGGAAGACCTTGGCTAGCGACTGCAGATGCTTATATAAGCTGTCGAATAGGCAGTATGACTTATAGCCAGAGGAAATAATGTGAAGAACCTAGCTTTATATCCTCCAACTCAGTTAAGCCTAACTATAATAAAAACTAGGAAGCAACCTGTAACATATTTAGCTGAAAATATTCGATCACCACTAACTATAGTAGATGCTCTTGAATTCAAGAATCAAACAGAAGTTGACATTATTAACACCTACATTAACCACCCAACTGGTCGTATCTAATCTAAAATGTCACATGATTGAAGTTGCCTTGGATAACGAAATTGAAGAAGATCCTTTAAAAGATATCAATGACCAAACAATACTGACAACAATTGTTTATAACAGCAAACCCATTGAAATTGCACTAGGGAAAGTCCTTAACATTAACAAAAATTGAGTGATGACCAGTAGCCGAGGCTTATCCAACTCCTTAGGAAATATAAAGGGGTTCTCGCTTGGGATTACCCAAATATGGAAGGGATTGACCCCCAATTATGTATGCACAACATCTTCATTGAAAAAGATGTGAGACCCATTTGACAACCTCAACTAAGATTAAACCCTCACCTAAAGGATGTTATTAAAGACGAACTATAGAAACTGTTAGAAGTAAATTTCATATATCCTATATCTGATAGCAAATGGGTTTCTCCATTAGTTGTGGTTCCTAAAAAGAATGGATAAATGGCATATATGTGTCGATTACAAAGAGCTCAATAACGCAATGCAAAATGATAATTTTCCCCTTCCATTTATCGACCAAGTTCTAGACACATTGGCAAGTAAAAAATTCTTCTCTTTCCTAGATGGCTTCAGTGGCTACAACCAAATCCAAAATTCTCTTGAAGACCAAGATAAGACTACCTCCACCTGCCCCTGGGGAACATTTCCTTATAGGGTATTACCTTTCGGACTGTACAATGCACCTGCTACATTCCAAAGAGCCATACTCAGTATTTTCACAAACTTGATAAATGAGGGATTAGAGGTGTACATGGACTATTTCACACCCTATGGAGATGACTTTGAGCAGGCATTACAGACACTGGAGAACATCCTGGAAAGATGCATTGCTACTAGGCTCTACTTAAGCCACGAGAAATGCCCCATGATGATGACCGAAGGCCTAATCCTAGGTCATTACATCTCAATAGCTAGAATTCAAGTAGATCCAGCAAAAATTCAGGTAATCCTCTTAATACCTACCTCCTGCACTCAAACTGAGGTACGTAGTTTTTTGGGATTTTTTGGATATTATCGAAGATTTATAAAACAAATCTCCCAAAATTGCTGCAGCATTATATTCTTTGACAGGAAATATCACTTTTATATAGACTGACAAATGTGACGTTGCCCTTGTAGAATTAAAATGGCTAGTATCAATAGCTCCAGTACTACAGGAACCGAACTAGGATTCACCATTATAGATTTCATCCAATGCATCAGATACGACCATTGGAGTAGTTCTCGACCAAGAGGAAGACAAGAAACCCTATGCAATATACTACATCAGCAAAATTTAACTCTTGCTAAATTGAATTACACAGTGACCGAGAAAGATTTTCTAGCTATAATCTATGCTATTAACAAATTCAGACACTATATAACAGGATACCCTGTGGTCTTGTATACTGATCACTCTGCTATCAAATATTTAGCTAATAAACCTATTATGAATGGAAGAGTGACATAATGGTTAATCCTTTTGCAATAATTTGACATAACGATCAAGTATCGACCATGAAAAGAAAATCTGGTGGTAGACTTCCTCTCACGTGTGCCACAAGTAGACGATGCAGTGGCAGTAGATGACTAGTTCCCCAATGAGCACCTATTTGTTGTGACTGTGAAAACACCGTGGTATGCAGATGTCTCAAATTACCTAGCAGTGGGAAAACTACCCAAACACCTGACGCCTAGAGAAAGAAAATTAATAGTTCAACGCAACACTCGGTTCTCCTGGATCAGAGGATACCTCTTTCACACAGGAGCTGAAATGCATATCCATAGGTGTTTCAAGGAAGATGAAATATACGATATCCTAAAAGGATACCATGATGGACCTTGTAGTGGAAACTTTGCTGACGCAAGACTGGACATAAAGTCTTATAGATGAGCTATTATTGGGTCACTATTTTTAAGGATGCCAAGAAATTTGTCCAAGCATGCGACAACTGCCAAAGAATGGGCTGCCCTAGCCAGTCTGATGAGATGCCCCTACATCCTTAGTTAGTCATCAAACCTTTTGAACATTGGGTGTTAGATTTCATTGGTCCAATAAATCCATCATCTAATCAGAATTCATATATATTGGTTGCAATGGAATATGTGACTAAATGGGTGGAGGCAGAAGCATTACCACGGGCAACAAAGGACATAGTAATCTACTTTCCTTTCAAAATTTTCGTGTAGTATGGCTTGCCCAAAGAAATAATTATGGATGGAGGGCCATAATTTGTAGTCCATAAGATTGCTGCTACATTAAGAAATCATCACATCTTACACAGAATCACATATCCATACCACCCATAGGCAAACAACCAGGTAGAAAGTACCAACAAAGGAGTCGAGGCCATTCTAACAAAGACAGTTGCCTCCCATAGACGTGATTGGGCTACCCAATTGCCAGAAGCCCTATGGGCATACCACACGACTTGGAGGAAAACCACAGGATACTCCCCATATCAGCTAATGTTTGGCAAGGAACCTATCTTCCCCATAGAATTTGAAATTTAGACATTGAGAATAGCCCAAGAAATAGGGCTAGATTTGAATGAAGCACAGATTAACCGACTACAACAAATAATTGAATTGGATGAAATCCAGCTATTAGCTCTCCAACATACTGCACTTACTCAACAACAAAGATCAAAATGGCATGATGCCTCATCAAGAAAAAGATATTCCATGAAGGTGACTGGACACTTCTATACGATTCTAGGTTCCAGGATTTCTTGGGCAAACTCCAGACTAGATGGTTAGGTCCCTATGAGATAAGAGAGGTGCATAATGGTGGCACCCTTACATTAGCCACCGTTGATGGGTCTAGCTACTCTTTTGAAGCAAATGGGCATCGAGTACACCTCTACCACAAACCACTTACAAGGGAATCATTTTTCCAATAGATACGTGAAGATTCTATGATACAAATTCTCCCCGAAGAGGGAAACTCTTCGAAAGCACCAGTCCAGTGAAGAATTTATTTTTGAAATCTGTACATAAAATTGCTTTTCTGTTTTCTTTCTATTTGATTGTATCTTCTTAGAACATTAGAGATGATTGTTTGTCAGTTTCTTTTTCCTGTTTTCCTTTGATGTTCCCTGAAGGGAATAGGTGTTGTTCCCTATAGGGAACATCACTTTTTGTGAGCATTTTTATTTGTTGTTCCATACAGGGAATAGTTGTTGTTCCTTACACGGAACAACACTTTTTGAATGCATTTTTCTCTATTGTTCCCTGCAGGGAACAGCTACTGTTCCCTATAGGGAACAACACTTTTTGTGTGAATTTTTATTTGTTGTTCCCTGTAGGGAAAAGTTGTTTCTCCCTATAGGGAACAACACTTTTTGTGTATATTTTTCTTTGTTGTTCATTGTAGGGAACAATTTTTGTTCCCTATAGGGAATAACACTTTTCATGTGCATTTTTCTTTATTGTTCTATATAGGGAACAATTGTTGTTCCCTATAGGGAACAACTATTATTCCCTCTAGAGAACAACAGTTTTCGTTTGTATTTTATTTATTGTTCCCTACAAGGAACAATTGATGTTACCTATAGGGAACATCACTTTTTACTTGTATTTTTTCCTTGATGTTCCCTACAAGGAATAGTTGTTGTTCCCTATAGGGAACAACACTTTTTGCATGTCTTTTTCTTTGTTGTTCCCTACGGGGAACAGATGTTGTTCCCTATAGGGAACATCACTTTTTTTGCGTATAATTTTCTTTGTTGCTCCCTACAGGGAATAGCTACTGTTCCCTATAGGGAAAAACACTTTTGCCATGTTTTTCCTTGATGTTCCCTATAGGGAACACCACTTTTTGCATATTTTTTCTTATTGTTCCCTACAGGGAACAACTACTATTCCCTATAAGGAACAACACTTTTTGTGTGTTTTTCTTGTTGTTCCCTACATGGAACAACTGTTGTTCTCTATAGGGAACAACACTTTTCATGTGTGCTTTTCTTTGTTGTTCCCTACTGGGAATAACTGTTGTTCCTTATAGGAAACAACACTTTTTGTGTGTGTTTTCTTTTGCTATTCCGCTCAGGGAACAACACCTTGTGAGTATTTTTTAGAATACCCTTTCTCCCCCTTGCATGATCATTCCTAGTCCATCCCGGTTCACTCTTTATGATTCTCTTTATGGCACAAAAGTAAAATACATATTTAAGGACAAAAAGTATGGAGTCTCTTGAAGTAGGAAAATATCTTGAATATTATCATATTTAACAAGATTGCTTTGTAATGATCGAAAAAGAAAAGACACAATTATCTATATCACTTCACTGTCTTCATTTCCACTATAAATGAAACTGATTGGTTATCTGTACCATGCTAGTTCTCCCCTGTCCCGTATAACTCTCTCTGTTTATTATAAATAATATTATGGGTATATTTTTTTCTATTGATATGTTCAAACTTCTTCCACCATCCATACTCTTAAGGAGTACTGAGCCACCCTCTATATACAAAATGGGGAGTGTTAAAAAAAAAAAATGTATATATACATTCACCAACAATTTTATGATTTTTCCACAGATGGAGGATAGGGGGTCTCATCACGAGCAAGCCTACTATGATCATAAGGAAGGAGTGAAGTGGCATTCCCACTATGGACACACACCAGGGATATGATCCAATGGATAGAAAAAGAAACAAATTCCTTGGAACAGGAGGTCTCATCACGAGCCGGCCTGACCACTTTCGTTATTTCCCAGTGAATGGCAATGTGTTCATCTGGTTACCATGCCAGCACATTGGTCTCTACGATGGACATCATAATGCACTTCCCTAATTATACATAGAGGACCATGGTTCCCAAGGGTTAGAAAGCAAATCTGTCAAGGCTATGGATGCCTGTGGGCAACAGAAACTTTGCTAAAGGTATTGAAGTTTTATTTTCTACATCAATAATTATTATAATGCCCTCTTCTTATGTTTCTATTTTTTTCTATGGAGAGATTAGGTCCCTAACTTATGTTGAACCTTTATGCATGAGTTAATCTTTTAAAATCAATCACAACATTTGTAAGCGGAATAATGGAGGTAAAGTATTATCTCCTGCGTATGTTGTCCTTTTTCTTTATCGCATCACCTCACGACATATTATCACTTATTAGTAATTCTCGTTACACCCCTTTTTCCATTACTCCAATATCCTTTATGATCCTTTCATTAATATATGTACTTTTCCGCTTTCATTACCCAATCCATCACCCATGTACTTTGCCACCAGCACGTCATCCTTTCATTCATTTGGTCGTAGGCGACCTACCATTTCAAGAGGGGGTGAGGAACTCTAGTATACTCATGCATGCGTTGTCATCTTTTCATTTGATTTTGTAGAACAATACGACATGCCATAATCATAGAGCGTGTGGCATTATAACAATCCTCGATAACGGTATTTATGTTTATAAAGCATCATCTGATAAATCCATTACAACCATTTGTTGTTCCATCTCTCGGCTCTATTTTTTGTTGTGCTTTCTCCACTACACTAATCGTTTGCAGAACTCAAGCATCATGGGAGGAAGAACAGTGCGCTGAGAACCTTTAACACTAGTTGTCTCCAACGAAGCTAGCAAAATTTTAGCTCGCGCAAGATGGACAACATATTTTACAATATTTCAACCCCCTAATGAGGAAATTGCCATTGAATTTTTACAACATCTACGTAATGGACAATCCTTGGTAATAGCTAGACAAATCATTGTAACAGATGTTGTGATAGCAGAACCGTCTAGGTTGCCGATAGAAGGACCAATATGGGATGGCGAGTGATTAAAGTTGCATGACGCTATGGAGGTTTTCAGAGACGAAGGACAGGAGCTAATCAAGAAGGGTAAAGGCATTCAACCATCTTCTCTCGGAGAGCCATGATGAGAATTGGCATGAATTGTCTAGAACTATATTACTTGCAGTGGGCGTAAAGACGTGACAACTCAAACTTTTAGTAGTTTAAAAAAAAATGCTCTGTTAATTTGCCTACACTGTTGAATTAATTATTGCATGACACTGCCAAGAGTCTGAGATGGTATCAACAAATAGAAATGGTAGTTAGCCACCATTGTCTGATCAAGTTAATAGTTAATAATAACCTTTCTCGACAACAATCAACCTGGGATGATCTAATATTGGCCCTCGAAAGAGGTGAAGACCTGCTAGAACCTAACCCTGTTTCAAAAAGAAATAGGACTGCCCTTTCAAGAAGAATACCTCAAAAACATAGATGATCTGCAAGGTTGAAGTCAAAATAGGGAGCATCTAAAAATCCTCAAGGAAATTCTAGTCAACCCATAGAATTCTCTAGCCTAGTAAATGAACAAGACTTGCAACTAGAGTCAGATGGACAAGATAACCCTGAACTAGAACCTGAGGAAGGAGCAGAGCATTCTAACGATGGATGAAGAAATGAAGTGGGGCCTCCTCCAACACCAAATATGAGTTCTCAATATAATTTGTTGCACGATTTCGAGATAGGGATGGCCTAGGTCTTGGCCAACATGAATGTCTATATGTAGCCTAAAGGACCGCATGCAGATTTAGTAGATGTAGCTACTCAGATGGAGGTTTGGACCTCTTACAATAAAGAAATATAGACAGAGGATATCCCCTCTTATAACATAGGCACTCATACAGACATGCAAGCCAAGGACATTATGACGCACCATGACCCCCTTCTACTGAATCTTGAGGAGGAATTTATACAAGCTCGTCTCACATTGGAACGACTTGAACAAGAAACCGTTTCCCAGCAGAAATATCAAGAGATACAGAAACAGATTCAGGAAATGAATACAACAGAAAACGAGACTTTTGATAGATGTAGAAAGGTGGAAGAAAAAATGGAGAAGATCAGGCTCAATCTAGACAAAGTCATAACTTAGACAAACACCATCTGCTAACTGTATTCGAATGTCTTGGCATGTAGGTCTCCTGCCAACAATTATGCCTTGTTTTTGTTAGAATGGTACATGTTATTGGAAATTAAAGCTATAAGGGTTGGTAAAACAATTGAATTAGGAACAATTGAATATTTTATAAATTGTTGTAAGCAACATGGTGTAAAGGTCCAAAGGCTTCTTTGTGAGTTTTATTTGCACAATTTTATATTAGAGAACGAGGTGGAAAAGATCCCTAACCCTTTTGTAGGAGATGTTCAATTCTAGGCTTTTATTTCATTTGCAGTTAACCAACTCAAATGGTTTAAAGACTATAATGCATTTCAAAGATAGGAACATGGATTGGATCTTTGGGTGAGAAGTGAACCTAAGCATCCTTTACAAATTTTTTCCAACCATAAAACTCTCATGACACAAGAAGGGGTGATTAAAAATTTAGGGCCCATACATAAGGAGATTGTGCAGAAAGGAGTGTTGGGACTCACAATTGACCAATTTTTGACCTTATCTTTTGCCGTATATTTACCCTTTTTACAGTCATAAGCAAAATATTTTATTTCATAATGACATATTAACCCCAAGGTATGAAGTAACCTTCCGCAAGTCTATATTTAATTGTTTATTTCATATTCATAAATATATTTTCACTTATCCTTGGAAACGCTGACTAAAATTGTCAAATAACTGTCATAAGCCTGCAGGAGTATAATGAATAGTTTCTACAACATGAAGAACAGCAACTACGCAGTTGCTGCAACACCAGAAACAGCAACTGCGCAGTTGCCGCAACACCAGCAACAGTAATCACCTAAAGCAAGCTATTTTGTAATAGCCACGGACAACAGATGGCAGCTATCTAAAGAATGGTAACGTGGCATAGTCAAGCGGAAGTTTAGAGAAGAAGCATACAGTCAGCATGAACAGCATGGGGAAATGGCGAAGGATATGACAATCCCGAGAAGACAATCAGTTATCCATCGTGCAACAGCCAAAGCTCCAGAAAAGGATGCATTATCATATTGTTGTAACAGCATTCTAATTTGCTTATTTTTGACACAAAGGATTAACTGAATAGGTGTAACATTCTATTGTAATAAGATGTCTCCTCTATAAAGAGGAGACATCTACATGAAACGGGAGGTGAATGGTCGGTCTGTAACTCCGGTTTTGAAGAACATCAGCAAGTCTGAGTTCCATTGTACTTAATCTTTTTGGCAGATGAATATACAGCTGTTTTGAGCTCTTAAATCCGTCTTCGTCTTCTCGGGGAATCTTGTGAGAAGGACTGGGCCCACCTTCCTCACAATATTCACCCATTTACTTTCCTGTTGATTGTGTGAGCGTGCAGTAAGTTCTTTTCGGTACTCTGTGTGAATTTGACAGCATTACCTGTGGTTTTCTTTACTTTACTAGTACTCTGTTTCATTGCTCTTTGAGTTGTTTCTCACCGGTGAATGAGAGTGCTGTGTGCATCAGTAATTCTGATTACAGGGGCAGGTGTTGAACGTCCCCATCCGGACGATAGGGTCCTAATCCTCTGTCAACAGAGCATCGTTTATTCTGCTTTTTAGATTTGTAATTTTAATCAATTGTTTTCACTTTAATCAATTCTGTAATGACTGCGTATACTACATCTTTCAATGCTTTTAGGTTTTAAGTACATACAGTACGCAGTGCCTTTGAAATAAAAAGACTTTCCCTGGTCGACAATTAATGTGGTACTTGAATGTTTAATTCATAAACAATTCAACTAGCCAACATTTTGGCGCCGTTGCTGGGGAAGGCAACTAAAGGACTCTAAAATCATTAATGATTTCTTTGTGGAAATAACAGGTGTATGAGAGGACGCAAGAAACCTAATTTTACAGGCGGCAAGGGAGGAAGGAAGACTTTCATCGACGAAATCATTTCTAAGGCCGAAACGTCATAAAGGACGAGTTCCCGGAGACCCCAGATCCAACACTCCTCACAGACCGACCAGTAGACGGAGGAAGTGATAGGACCTGAGAGGAAGTTGGAAGCACCAGAATATACCGAAGAACCGGAAGAGGAACCTGAAGAAACAAAAGACACAGAAGACAAGGCGAGCGATTCAGGGAAAATCCCGATGGAGGAAAATAGAGCAGAGGGGAGAGGGGAAAACTCGCTCTCTACCCTGGAATTCCCTATCAGGGAACTTCCGAGAGGAACAACCCCCATGAAAAATATTCCACTCTCGGCGTTACCCAATTTCCATGGATTGTCCTCTGAGGATCCAGATGAATTCCTTTTCGAATTCGACATACTGTGCAGAAGCTATGATTACATAAACCCTAATCAGAAGCTGAAACTGTTTCTAGCAACATTAAAAGGGAACACATTGCTGTTGTTTATGAGCCTGGGAGCTCAGGAAATCACCACATGGGATCAAATGAAAGAGGCATTTCTGGCTAAGTATCAAGACTACTGTCGGATAAGAGAGAGGAAGGAAGAATTGTTTAAAATGGTCCAGAAAGAGGATGAGAATTTAGAAGATTTCGTGGAAAGATTACAGTATAATCTGCAGCGGTCTGATCATCCTAACATGAGCAAAGATATTTTGAAGACCATACTGCTAAGAGGAGTAAGAGATGATTTTCTGGATATGCTGAACATGCTTGGAAAAGGGGACATTTCTAAAGAACCATTTGAGGAAATTGTTAGGCTCTGTATGCGGTGTTCAAGGGGAGCGGCAGGTAGATCGAAAGGTAAAGAGAATGTGTACTGAAGGGTTCAAAAGTCAGCCAGTGGAGGAGCAACAAGAGTAGAGATAGGTAACCTATTAGAAGAATTTAAAACTGAAATGCTAAGTTCTTTTGCTTCACAGATTGACTCTCTGCAGGTCAAGAAGAAACAAGCAGAAGTAGAAGCTGCTTTGGCGATTTTTTGCTCAAAATGCAGAGAGAAGCATCCACTTAGAGAATGCCCACTGGATAGGATGCCTATATGCACAATCTGCGAGAAGGATCACGAAACACATCAATGCCCCTCTCTGCCTGGAATCAAAGCAGCACTGCAAACAACTGAAGAAGAAGCTGAAGCGGTGTATCTAATGACTCAGAGGAGGCAATGGCCGCGAAGACAAGGTACGAGCTCTAATACAACATTTAATCATTGGAATAATAGTTCTCCTTTTTACCCACCCATGAATCAGATGCATTACCCACCCTTCAACACAATGAACTTTCCACTTATGCAGCAACCTTTTCCTGAACCAACTATGTGGAACCCCTGGGCCCCCCAGCAATCATACTTCAATCAATGGAACCCAAACTGGGCAGCCCAGCAGATACCTTTTGCTCAGCAACAACAATCTCTTCCTTTACCACCTAATAACCCTCCGAGTAATTAGGCAATGAGGCCACAGCTGCCTATGCAACCTAACCCTAACCCGAATAATAAAGCCTTGCAAGTTATTGACATTCAGAGTCAGTCTACTCCTTCCCTGCAACGTAATGACATCCATCTCCGCTCAGGGAGAGTAGTAGAACCTATTATAGACGATATCACGGACTCTGATAAAGACGAGACTAGAAAAGAGAAATCAGCTAACTATAATACCGAAACAGTAGAAACAGCACCTAACAATAATGAACAAACAGTAGACCCACCATTCCCTGAAAGACTAACCCTCACCAAAGCACCTGAACAGCCTACCTTCAATCTGTTAGGAGAGTTACAGAACTTGTATTTCAAAATTCCATTATTACAATCTTTAAGGGATGTTCCTATATACGCTAGAACTATTAGAGACATCTGTGTAAAGAAACCTGGAAGAAAGGCCAAAGACCCTCTCACAGTTCATGTGATGGGGGAATTAACAGCCTTAATGACTGAAAAGGATTATCTTGTTAAGTATGGTGACCCTGGCCACCCTATGGTAACAGTCCAGGTAGGAAAAACCTTTATCTCTAAGGTCTTAGTAGACTTAGGAGCTGCAATAAATATCATGACCCTCGAAACAGCTCAATTACTTCAATTGAAAAATTTTATCAGGGAAACTCCTACTATCCTAGAGTTAGCTAACCGTTCTACGATCAAACCCGAAGGTGTCATTGAAGACCTTATAATCTCTGTAGAATCATGGAACTACCCGGTTGACTTTGTGGTATTACAAACCAAAACAAAGTTGGTGGGTCATCCATTGATTCTAGGGAGACCTTGGTTAGCTACAGCAGATGCTTTCATCAGCTGTAGATCTGGGTCGATGACCATCTCCAATGGACAAGAAACTAAACAGCTCACCCTCTATCCCCATGCCACTCCCATGATTAATAGTGATAATTCCATATGGGTGGATTATGAGGAAGAGGAAACCCAACCAATATTAACTATTGGGCAAGCTTTGACCTTTAAGGACTCCACCGAAGATGAGCTAATTAGCAGTTTTATTTCTAAACCTTCTTCGGTTAACCCAGAAACATTTAATCACTTCGCTGCAATTCTAGAACCAGAATCCCAGCAGAATATGAATGATGAAAATTTATGCCAAACACCGCTAGGTAACTCTTCCAAGAGCACAACAGTTGAAATCGAGCCTGGTAAAACGCTGAATATAAATCCTGATTTGACGGAGGAGGAAAAATAGAAAGTAATAAAGTTACTCCAAGCAAACAAAGAGGCATTCGCATGGGACTACACAGACATGAAAGGAGTCTCCCCTGAATTATGTACTCATCGTATATACATCAAGGAGGGATCCCGACTAGTTTGCCAACCCCAGCGAAGAATGAACCCTAACCTCAGAGAAATTGTGAAGGAGGAACTGCAAAAACTCCTAAATGCAGGATTCATATATCCAATATCTGACAGCGAGTGGGTCTCTCCACTCGTAATTGTACCAAAAAGAAATGGGAAATGGCGAGTATGTGTAGATTATAGATCATTAAATAAAGCAACACAAAAAGACCATTTCCCTTTACCTTTTATTGATCAAGTATTGGACACCTTAGCAGGCAAGAAATTCTTCTCATTTTTGGACGGGTTTAGTGGATACAACCAAATCAGGATTGCACCCTAGGATCAGGACAAAACCACATTTACCAGCCCATGGGGAACCTTTGCCTATAGAGTACTTCCATTTGGGTTGTGTAATGCCCCAGCGACATTTCAGAGAGCAGTGATAGGAATCTTTTCTGATATGCTAAATGATTCATTAGAAATATTCATGGACGACTTTACTCCTTATGGAGTGAACTTTGAAGATGCCCTTCAAAACCTTGAAAAAGTACTCAAGAGGTGTATTGAAGCACACCTCACTTTGAGCACTGAAAAATGCCACATGATGATGAACCAGGGCATTGTATTGGGGCATTTCATTTCATTTCTGGGAATCCAAGTCGACCCAGCTAAGATTCAGGTAATTCAGAACCTTCCTATCCCCAAAACACAGACAGAGGTGAGAAGTTTCTTAGGACATGCCGGTTATTACAGAAGATTTATTAAAGATTTTTCTAAAATAGCCTCCCCTTTGTTTGTGTTATTAACGAAAAATGTTGAATTCAAGTGGACTGATGATTGTGAGACTGCATTCAATAAACTTAAGCATCAGCTGTCCACAGCTCCTATTTTGAGAGGACTTGATTGGGCATTGCCCTTTCACATTTCCTCGGATGCCTCAGACATGACAATTGGAGTTGTCTTGGGTCAGGAAGAAAGTAATCTCCCCTATGCTATCTATTTCATTAGCAAAAACATGACACCAGCTGAGTTAAACTATACAGTAACTGAGAAAGAATTTTTAGCAGTTATTTATGCCATTAATAAATTCCGGCATTACATTACTGGCTATACTACCTTTGTGCATACAAACCACTCGGCCATCAAGTATTTAATGAATAAATCAATTACTAATGCTCGAGTCACCAGGTGGTTATTACTACTACAGGAATTTGATATCACAATAGTAGATAGGCCAGGAAAAGAAAATGTAGTTGCTGATTTTCTTTCTCGGTTAAAAACTAACGAAAATGTTCTAGTAGATGATTCTTTTCCGGATGAGTATCTATTTGCAGTATCTGCTCACTCACCTTGGTACGCAGACATTGCTAATTATTTAGTTGCAGGAAAGTTACCATCACACCTATCACACAGAGAAAGAAGAAAAATCATTCAGCAAAGTGCTAGGTATAGCTGGATAAGCGGGTGTCTATTCCACACAGGAATAGATCAAGAAATTAGGAGATGCGTTGGGGAAGACGAAATTTATGACATATTGAAAGCTTGTCACGATGGTCCTTGTGGAGGACATTTTGCAGACAAAAGAACAGCTCACAAGGTACTTAGAATGGGATATTACTGGCCGTCACTTTTTAAAGATGCAAAAAAATATGTGAAGGCTTGTGACAGCTGCCAAAGAATGGGCCAGCCCAACCATAGGGATGAAATGCCACTTAACCCTCAGGTAACTCTCGAACCCTTCGAGAAATGGGCATTAGATTTTGTAGGTCCTATTAACCCTCCATCCAATCAAAGAGTTTACATTTTAGTATGCACAGATTACATAACTAAATGGGTAGAAGCCAAAACACTCATCAAAGCTAATGAAGAGGCAGTATTAACATTCCTATTTGAAGAAATCTTCATTAGATTTGGGCTACCCAGAGAATTAGTCACTGATGGAGGGCCTCCTTTTAATTCACACGGTTTCAAAGATATGCTTCAGAAATACCATATCAAACATAAGATGACCACACCTTACCACCCTCAAGCGAATGGACAGGTGGAAAGCACAAACAAGGTCATAGAAGCTATCTTAACAAAAACAATAAAGGAAAACAGAAAGGACTGGTTTCAGCGTTTGCCCGAGGCTCTTTGGGCTTACAGAACCACCTGGAGAAACACAACAGGGTTCTCACCCTATGAATTGGTTTTTGGAAAGAATGCTATTTTTCCTGTAGAATTTGAAATTAAAACTTTAAGAACTGCCTTAGCTGTTAACCTAGATTTAACTGATGCACAGATAGCCAGGTTGCAGCAGTTACAGGAATTGGATGAGAAAAGACTAAATGCCGTCCACCAAACAACAATGATACAGCAACAAAGGAGCAGATGGCTTGATAGAACCATTAAGCAAAAGCAATTCCAAAAAGGTGACTGGGCTCTCCTTTACGACTCACATTTTGAGAACTTTCAAGGGAAGCTGAGAACAAGATGGTTGGGACCGTATGAAGTGGACACTGCTTTCCCAAATGGAACAGTTAGATTAGTAACAATTGATGGAAGCAGAACACCACTGTTGGTGAATGGCTACCGACTTCGGTTGTATCAGCGACCGATTTCCAAAGAGGACTTCAAAGCTACTTGCATGGCAATAAAACAGTATTCTTTTTTAGAGGAACTTGCCATCCCTCAGAACACTTGAATTTCTATTATTTATGTAATTATTAAGATTAGACATTTTTTTTCTAGGAACTAATAATTCCTGCCAAGGATTGCAACATTATATTTTCAGATTTTGCAGATAGAACGTGGAAAGTAGCTGAGAGCAAGGCTTCAAAAGAAACCATAAGGTGGACTCCAAATCTCCGTTGCTGCAACACCATTTCTCCGTTGCTGCAACACCATTTCTCTGTTGCTGCAACACCACCCTGTTGCTGCAACACCACCCCTGTTGCTGCAACACCATCTCCCGTTGACGTAACATCATCCCCCGTTGCTGCAACACTACCCCTGTTGCTGCAACACCATTTCCCGTTGACATAACATCATCCCCTGTTGCTGCAACACCACCCCCGTTGCTGCAACACCATTCCCGTTGCTGCAACACCATTTCCCGTTCCTCCGACATAGTCCCCTGTGGCTGCAACACCAATCTCGATGCCACGTCAGTATCCTTTCCACACGAAAAACATCACCTTTCGTGATGATTACAGAACCTCACCGTCACTCCCCCGTCATTATCACAGGCCTGTGCTTTTAAAATCCGCAATAATGATTATAATTTGACATCAAACAAGAAAAGACTTTATGACGCAGCAATCCAAAAAGGTAAAAGGACAAAGGTACGCACGTTTATGAATAAGCATTAAATAATAGATAAGCGGAAAAAGGTGATAGGTACATCAAATGATTACATTCCCCAATCATATCACTCACACATAGGAAAAAGGGCAAGGGGGGATACCAAAGCAATGCCATAATGATTAACCACGTCAACCACCGCCACCCTTAATTCTCCCGGTTGTATGTAAAAACTACAGCACGTTGCCAATCGTAATGTATACTCTGAGTTAAAATCGGTAGCTCGGTCCCGAACTCTGAAGATTTACTGAAACAATAAGCCATGGGAGGATCCCTTATCACTCATGAACCAGGCACGACAGCAGTTCTGGAGCTCTTCCCGGAAATTTACCAAATTTTCCTGCAAGCCGGGTGGATAGAATATTTCAGAAGACTCCCAGACTTTGATGAGCAACAAGTCCTGGAATTCACATGTAATTTGACAGAAGGATTCTCTGTCATTCAGGGAATTCAAGTACCGATTACGGAAGAATTCATAGCTGAAGTTACCGGACTTCCAACCACTGGTACAAGATGGTTCAGCAAGAAACATTTGATTTTGAATGCGCAGCAAGACTTTCTCCGTCTGGGCGAGGAAGTGGAAACCAAGGGCAGAGGTGTAGCATTGCGGTCGCTACCTCAACCATGGCCAAGAGTCGCAGAATTCGTCAAGCAGTATCTAACATGCGAAGGTCGTTACCAGGTAATCTACCAGCACGACTTCGTTTTGCTAAATCACTTAAGAAATGGTCAATTAGTGAATATGCCATATTACTTGCTGGGTTGTCTTAAAAATATGGCACGATATGCTATGAAAGCAAAGAATCCAGCCCTCTCCCTAAAACACCATCGTCTAGTCCAACTGTTGATTAACAGGGCTCTTCCTTTGAACATCCCTCCACCTCCCATTAATCCACATCCGAGGGAAAGAAGCCCACAGCCTGCGCAGGGCAGTCCTCATCAAGAAAAGGAAACTCCTCATCAAGCTGAGGATATACCCCAGCAAGACCAGGAGCCTCCTCAACAAATGGACGACGCCCCTGAACAAACCCCTTCGGAAAACCCTCAGCGGACTGAACATACCCCCGAACAATCACAGCAAATACCTCTGCATGTTGCAGAAAATGAACAAGAAGCAACTGTGTCACCCAAAAGAATCAATTCTCCCACCACCATACTCAGTATCTCCACTGATGATTCTGAAGATAATGTCCCAATTATGCAGCTTAAACGAAAGACGCAGCAGCCAAAAGAAACCCCAGTTAAAAGAAAAAGAACGAGGGTTCCAACCAAAGCACCCACCACCCCCACTACTGTTTCAGTCACAAGAGCCAGCAGGAAGAGGAAAACACCTCAATTCTCTGCCTTTTTACCAAAACGAAAGACGACAGTAGTAGGACCCCCTGAGCCCTCCAGCCCACCATCCATTATTTTAAAACCCCGTACGCTAACCACTTCCCGAAACCCTTCTCCCTCACCCACAGAGGCTGAGATCCAGAGCATTCATAGCTTCGTCGCCTCATATCTTAAGACAGCTGTAACAAAAGAACCAGCTGCCGACACCCACAATGATAGTGAGCAAGTGGCTGCAACACAAGAACCAGCCACTACCCCAGGTGGCACACAAGAACCACCTGTGGGAAATATTGACCAAATTAATGTAGCAGAATCTCGGCCTCCACTCGAATCTACTATCTCACAGGATCAGCCTACGATACCCGCCCTACAAGAAGAAATTGAGTTTCTGAAAGCTCAGATTCAGGATTACCAGGAAGAGATAATAAGAATCAAGGAAGCTTATGAAGCAGAATTTAATCTGCACATTTTAGCAAGAACAGCCGCGGCAACAGAAAAAAGCAAAGATACCGAATATCTGTGTACAAGTTGTGGCGAGATATATGCTCAGGCAGGGTATAGATTAGTCAAGGAATCAACAGACGAAGTCCTCGAGGCTGAAAATAAAACAAAGGAAGTTGATGATGCCGAAGAAGCAGAAAAACCTGTTGCTACACAAGAACCAACAGGATCTGGAGAAAAAGTGCAGTCAGGAAGCCCTGAGAATGTGCAGATGGACGAACCTGTTTCAGGAAAAGTGCAGAATGAGAACCCTGTTGTTACACAAGAACCAACAGGAGTCTCACAGGAGGAGCAGGAAGAAGAACCAGCTTCAGAGGAAATGCAGAAGAAAAATCCTGTTGTTACACAAGAACCAACAGGATCCTTAGAAGAATTGCAGTCGGTGAGACCCGTTGACACACAAGAACCAACAGGTCATCTAGAAAACATGCAAGATCAAGGACAGGAACTTATTGTTACACAAGAACCAGTAAGTTCCTTAGAGGCTGCACAAGAGAAAACAAAGGAGCTTCCCGATGCTATGCAGGACAAAAAGGAAGAAGATGTAGAATCACCCCGGCCTACCCAGACTATTATGGAGGAAAATGCAGAATCACCCCGGCTTACCCAGACAACTATAAAAGAAGAGAAAACAATCCCAGAAGAAAACAAGAAAGAAGCTTTGGTGGAAAGTGAAGAAAAAGATGCTGGATTATTCCAGCCTACAGAACAGACAATTTCAGTTGATGCCTCCATGCAAATAGAGCCCCCTACTGTTAAAGATGCAGGGGTCGAAACAGAAAGCTTTCTGGAACTCAAACGCATATGGTGGAGAGAATATCATCAATCTCAAGGGAAAGCATTTGAACAACAGAAAGGAACCTGGTTTGACCATGCCTATAAGAATTGGAAAGCACTGGAACAGTGCAGGGCACAGTATAAAGAAATTAAGGAACTAAAACATAGGATGTCCCTGATGTTTGAGCTGTGCCAAAGGATGCTCGCAACTAGGAAACCCTCCTTTAACTATGCCACATTCTTAAGGGAAAGGCTTGCATTCATTCAATTGAAGGCTATCAAGGAGGGGAGACCCTATCAAGTGGTCACAGCAGATCAGTTTATGACAACTTTTGCAAAAGCACCCAAAAGTGACCAAAACCTGCTATGTGAATTATACCTCCACAACGAGGCGGTGTCTGAAGAAAGAAACATTAATATGACACCTATGGTAGATGATATACAATTAAGAGCTTTCATTTCCTTTCTTGCAAACCAGCTCACTTGGCAAAATGCCTATATCTCAGGCCTCCAGAATGAACAAAATTGCCTCTCGTGGATTCGAGCTGAACCTCAGAACCCTGCCGCTTTCATTTCGCAGCATTTAAAAATGATAGGCAATGATGAGATGAAGGATCATGTTATGAAACTGCGAAGAGAGGTCCTAACAGACTGTCAGCAGTACATAAAAACCAAAGCATCATTGGCTGTGGAAGCAAATAAACTATTTTGGAATAACTGCCCCACAGAAAGGAGAGAATATCACCCATATAACCCATCAAATCTGCAAGTAGCATTATCAAGGGTACCTCGGTATGTTGAAAGCATGAAATTTTGTGCAGAAAAATGGATAGGCTACAGGTTTAAGTTCCCACTTTTATGGTTGCCAGGTGATCAGTATAAGGGGAAGTTTGAACTTTCTAACAGAGAAGAGGCAGCAATATGGAAACAGATGAGAACTGTTTGTGGTTTCAGAGAAAGGTTCGATGATACTCCCTTCAACTATTGCCTTAGTAATCTTCATTGTTCATCCCAGTTTTCCGACTCAAACTCAGATTAGACATTGCATGGGGACATGCAATATCTTCAGTTGGGGGGGATGTTGGGACTCACAATTGACCTATTTTTGACCTTATCTTTTGCCGTATATTTACCCTTTTTACAGTCATAAGCAAAAGCTTTTATTTCATAATGACATATTAACCCCAAGGTATGAAGTAACCTTCCGCAAGTCTATATTTAATTGTTTATTTCATATTCGTAAATATCATTTTACTTATCCTTGGAAATGCTGACTAAAATTGTCAAACAACTGTCATAAGCTTGCGGGAGTATAATGAATAGTTGCTGCAACACGAAGAACAGCAACTACGCAGTTGACTGCAACACCAGAAACAGCGACTGCGCAGTTGCCGCAATACCAGCAACAGTAATTATCTACAGCAAGCTATTTTGTAATAGCCACGGACAACAGATGGCAGCTATCTAAAGAATGGTAACGTGGGATAATCAAGCGGAAGTTTAGAGAAGAAGCATACAGTCATCATGAACAGCATGGGGAAATGGCGAAGGATATGACAATCCCGAGAAGACAACCAGTTATCCGTCGGGTAACAGCCAAAGCTCTAGAAAAAGATGCATTATCATATGGTTGTAACAGCATTCTAATTTGCTTATTTTTGACACAAAGGATCAACTGAAAAGGTGTAACATTCTATTGTAATAGATGTCTCCTCTATAAAGAGGAGACATCTACATGAAACGGGATGTCAATAGTCGGTCTGTAACTAAGGTTTTGAAGAACATCAGCAAGTCTGAGTTCCATTGTACTTAATCTTTTTTGCAGATGAATATACAACTGTTTTGAGCACTTAAATCCGTCTTCGTCTTCTCGGGGGATCTTGTGAGAAGGACTGGGCCCAGCTTCCTCACAAGATTCACCCATTTACTTCCCTGTTGATTGTGTGAGCGTGCAGTAAGTTCTTTTCGGTACTCTGTGTGAATTGACAGCATTACCTGTGGTTTTCTTTACTTTACTAGTACTCTGTTTCATTGCTCTTTGAGTTGTTTCTCACCGGTGAATGAGAGTGCTGTGTGCATCAGTAATTCTGATTACAGGGGAAGGTGCTGAACGTCCCCATCTGGAGGATAGGGTCCTGATCCTCTGTCAACAGAGCATCGTTTATTTTTCTTTTTAGATTTGTAATTTTAATCAATTGTTTTCACTTTGATCAATTCTGTAATGACTGCGTATACTACATCTTTCAATGCTTTTAGACTTTAAGTACATACAGTACGTAGTGCCTTTGAAATAAAAAGACTTCCCCTGGTCGACAATTAATGTGGTACTTGAATGTTTAATTCATAAACAATTCAACTAGCCAACAGACGCCATATTCAGTGACTGTAGAACTGCCTCTGAAGTGCCTGCTGCCATCGCGAGTCTTTTTCCTGACAGTGATATTCTTTGCCGAGTCTGGGTTGATAAAAGGCAAACCCGGTTCTGGAGGTTTATGGATGGTTAGAGGCTCTCATTCAAGAGATTTCCTACTAAGAAAGAGATCCAAGTCACTATCAATCTGATTAATAGGGGATGATGAGGGGGAATTAACAAGGGTAACAGACAGGCATGGACCCTTTCCTTTAATTTGGGAGAGGAGCGCTTTGTCAGGTGAAGGAGGGGAGGAAGAAATAGGGATGGGGGACGATCTGAAAGAGAAATACTTTACAGACAAGGGAGAAGGGGAGGGAACAACAACGGGATTACCAGGTTCCGGGATGGGGGGACAAGGGATAGCCGAAGACTCAAGTTGCAGGGGGGCCCTGAAAGATGATGGGCTGCCAGACCTAGGAAATAAAGGAGGGTCCTGAGAAGAGGCCCGAGGATTTATAGGAGACCTAGGAGGACGATTACCCAAGATCTCATTGGAAGATATGCTGGTAGGGGAGAAGACCCTGCCCTTCTTACGACGAAAGAACCGGTTGCTGGAACACTTAAGACGGGGGCAGCATTTGATAAAATGACCTGTTTTGTGGTAAGCAGCACACCCGAAAGGGATGCCCCAAAAGTCCAGACACTGCTTAATGAGTTGATCTCGCCAAGCAATTTCGATATATTCAGGATAACCGCCCCTGTAGGATTTGTCAATGAGAATCCAAGAGATTCTCTTATCCTTTTCACCCAAGCACCAGGTGTCCACATAGACGAATCTGCCAATGGCGTTCCCGATCTCCTCCAGGGTCTCCATAGACCAGAATTCAAGGGGAAGATTTGGTAACTTAACCCAAATGAGGTTATTGGACGGGGTGTTATTCAACGGATCGAAACCAAGATACCACCTGTAAAGAGCGAGGAAACTTCTTCTAAAAACCCAGGGCCCTTTGAGAATGGCTTCAGCATCCCCAGCAGCAAGAAAGTGGAAGCAATACCAATATTTCATGAGGTTTGATATCACAGGAGTGTAACCAATGAAAGGCTTCTAATGGGAAGCAATCCACAAGCGCATGTCGGCATCGTTCATCAAAGGGAAATGCCATCTGCTAATAAGGGCAAGGTTTTGAAGGCTTTCGATCCTTTCTGAGAGATGATTATTGTCAATCTTGAGAGCAGATGGCGGAGCAGAGGTCTTAACAGGGTTGTAAGATTTGTTGTAGAGGCCGCGATGTGACTTATGAACCTCCCCACCACCCTTTTGGGCAGGAGGTAGATTCCTATCAACTTTATGATGGGATGGCTTGACAGCCATCTCATACAAAACACCTTGCCATCCACCGCATGATGTGGCATTTTCCCAAGCCTGCTTAACCTCCATAGTGGCTTTAATGAGAGCCTCAGTGCCAGCTAAGTCGGAACCACCCTCCATACGCAGACAGAAAATCCAGCCTTGGGATCAGCAATATTTGAAATAGAAGAACAAGGTAGGAGAGAGCAGGAGGATTTAAAACAACGTCAGATGACGTCGGGGGAAGGAGCAAGGGATATAAAAGCCTGGAGAAAGAAAAGGTAAAAGTGAAGAGTCGTTCTGACACAACGGAAGGAAAAGGAAAGGTCGAGAATATGTGAAGGACAACAGAGATAGATTCACCCAATATGAAACAAGGACAAAGACCAGTTGAGTTCAGCCGTCAAGATAAAATGGAGCATATGGATGGCGTTAGCAGGCCGCCAATTCATCCACAAGAGGATGTATCAAGGAAAAGAAGTAAATGCAGAGGCAAAGACGATCAGAGAAGGATAATAACACAAATCCCAAAACCGGAAGGATTTGAAATTGCAAAATCCGCTCACCGGAACTGTGGATTCCAGCAAATGAAGAAGGTGAACAATTCTGGTCCAAGGAACAGAGAGAAAGCGAAGCAGGGGCTTCAGCAATGTCAAGCTAATGAGCTGGGGATTCACTACATACAAAGCAATAGCAGTAAATTTCAAAAACATACCACCAATCACCTATCTTAAACCTGACATCTTTGCAAGGATTATAAAGAAATATGAGCTTTTTGAACCTCTGGAAAAGATCCATAATCAATTAACAGACCCTCTAGAGGGATAGTTACCCATTAAGGAAAGACGTGGAAAAAAGATTCTAATCTAGAAAGTAGATAGAAAATCTATATACTGAACATTACCCACACATGAATGCATCATGGAGCATAACGAATATGTTATCAGAAAACAACAGGAGGAAGGAAAGGCAAGAACTAACCTTTACTGCGAACTATCACTACGAAGGAGAGCTCCAGCCAGCGAAAGTAAGAGAATGGATAAAAACCAGAGGATTATTTGGTGACAGGATTCAGAAAGATGAGAGCCGAAAAAAGTTCGAATATGTACCCCCCGTCCCAGGCAGGAGGGTCGACAGGAGAAAACGCCCAAAATGATTCATAGTAGAGGGAACAGAGTATAAAAGGATATCAGAAAGCGTATAAGCCTGTACAAGAATGGTGACAAGTGTCTTGCCTACAAGAGAATGCATGCATGTTCCACGAACTCAAGACAAAACATGGAATAGAGGGAGTCCAATGGGAGAGCTATTTGCAACTATCAATAGAAATCCTCTGCTAGTGTTGATAGCTGGTTGGTCCCAGAGAAACGTGCTCTCGTCGCAGTGGTCGTCGCTCCTCCAAATATAGAAAATCCATGCGAATGCGAATTCAATTCCATTGTGTTCAATGGTTAGGCGTTTAAAGTACCGATACATGTAACTTTTAAATCTAACTTAAATTAAGTGTTAAACCTCTTACCACACTAGTGTGTTGTTTATTTGGAATTAGGCTCCCGTCACTGCGTCATGTAACTAGTGTCGAGGCAATCCCCATAGTGTTGTTTTCTCGATTAAGACTCTTGTGCTCGCCTTTCTATATATATCAGTTCCTTGGAATGGCATTTGGATTTTGGTATGTGCTTCACTTGGCCTGATGATACATACAACAGACTCAAAAGAACATCAATTTTTTTCTACTCATCTAATTTCATTAAGAATTTTTTGATAAATTTTTTAAAGAGAACATTGATAAAATTAAGCTGCAAAAAGTGCTTGACATTTTATATTGTTTTTTTGTAAACTTAGTGATACATTGCTTCAAATTGAATGTCCTCTCATCTCTTGAATTCAGTGTGACAAAAATCCATTCTTTTCTCTGTCACGCCCATGTAGCCCCCTTTGATTTTGAATTTTCCTCAAAACTCATATGCATCCAGAAGAAAAACCCACATTAGTTTAGCTATAAAATCAAGAATAGCTTAAGTTCCCGCCACAGGCCCAACCCAATTGAGAACCCTCGAAACCCCTGCAAATGTTCTCAAATATAGTGACCATTTCTAGAGTGATAAAATATCCTCAAAATCAGAACAATGTGAGTTTTTTTCCATATATCTTGCAGGGATCACAAGCATTTGTACAGTGATAAAAGTTCCTCAAAATCAGAAGAATGCAAGTAATTTTCCATCTATCCTCTAGGTCAAATCCTACAACCCATTGTACAGTGGTAAAATTTCCACTAGAATTAGAACAACACATGTTTTTTTCCACCTGTTCTCCAGGTCTAGAATAGTCAATTGCTTTACCACATCTATCTTAGGGTTTTAGCTTCGAAAATCGAAGAAGCATCAATTGAAGCCTTATGATGGAATATCAAAAGCTTAACTATGGAATATGAAAAGTTATATGCTACAAATCTATTGCGTACTTTCAATTTATCTTATCCTCACTGAAGTTAAGAGTGATAAGCACCCTCGCTCGAACATAAAATATTTTAGAAAGAAGAACTAAGGGAAAAAAAGGGACGAGAATTTACCTCCACCTTCTCCCCTCGGAGAAACTTCCTTTGCTTCGAAAGCCTCATGCCTAAATTGAAACATACCGACTTTTCGTTCTAACAAATTTTCAATGGAAACATGATGAGTTGAAACTTTTTCTATTTTCACTCTCAGGACCTCTAAAACTTAAGTTTAAAATCATTATCACAAAGAACCAATGTCCTGGCTAGCCCAATTCTTAGGACTCTCAAGACTCTTGTCATCATAGTTCCAAACAAATGCTACAACAACAACAACATTTGTTGAGTGTTCATAGTCTTGGCAGGATCAATTTCCATAATCCTGACCATTGTAACACTACTAGTTGTTATGAGCCTCGATGTTATAGTTTAAAACAAACGGGTCCTCACAAGTCGTGTTGCAATGAGCCTGAGTGTTGTAGCACTAGTTTCCATGAACCTTATCATTATAGTTTAAAAAAACACTGAAAATCATGTGAGGTAGGAATTCTTGAATTGGAGCCTTCTCTAGATTGCATCTAACCTCGTATATCGATGAACAATGAAAATAAGTAGGAGTTACCTCAAATTTAACCAATGTAAAACATGTGTTGGTATAAATCTATACCAACTGCTTTGCATGGTGACCAGGTATGTAGTTGGTGGAAATCCCGGGGAGGGACACGTATCAATGATCGTTTAACTCTTGTCGATTTTTCGAATAAAGAATACAGGGTTTTGGTGTGAGGTTTTAATTTTCTTAATTGTTTTGGCCTACCCTTTGTACTAGCCTTGGTTTAAAAAATATGGTCATTTCACACCTACCGAGGGAAATTAGGAGTTCATTTTTGTATTTACCATTGGTCTAGTTCGAATTTGTGGGTGTGCTGTGCCTTCACTTGTTTCTTGTGGTGGTGTGTTAGCAATGTGCCTCCACTTGTTCCTTGTGGTGGTTTGTTAGCATTGTGCCTTTGCTTGTTCCTTGTGGTGATTTATTTTGCTAGTTCTTAGAGGTTTTAGGTTGACTTTGAATTTGCAAGTTGTTTCATTTTTTTCCATTGTTACCCGACTTAGGCTTTGTCTCTACTCTGCACGTGATGATTTTTTTGGTGTTGATTCTGGTGTTGATCTGGCTCTATGTAACCACAAGTTCTTTCCTTGCTACTGTAGTGTGCAGCTCAGCTAACACTACTTCAGGTAATTTTTTGTTCCAATTTCATTTCTACATCTCATTTTTATGTCTCTAACCCTCTGCGTACTTGGTGAGCAGGTAAACTTCTCCTATGGCATTTCTGTTGGGAGAAACCCTCTGGTGAGAGACTCATTTCCTGTCCTCTAGCTTCGAGTCAGGCCTTTTCTAGGTAAAACCCTGATCCTCGCTTCATTTATATGCTCACTATCCTTTTGTTTTGTTTTCTCTACTAGTCTCTTGACTGCCCGCCTTGTTTGTGTGGTGGTGTGTAGGTCATCGCTGGAGAATGCTCCTCCACAACCTCATCCTTGGGAGTCTTCGCAAGCTTGGGGAAAAACAAGTAGGATCCCTTCGTGGCTGTATTGTGGTTTCCCTTTTCTTTACTTGCATTATCCTTAGTTGGGGATAACCCTTGGGGTTTCATTTTCTCCGTGTGTTTGTATGTTTTAGTGGGTTTTCACACCCTCACCATTTGACTAGTCTTGGCCTGCAAATTGTTGTCTTTTTGGTGTTCGTGGGTTTCCGAACCCTCTACTATTTTGGGTTATATAAATGTATAATGAACTGTTAAATTTGGAAATGTAACGAATGCACAGGTTTGCTTGAATGATGAATGTAAATGTACCTGGTTTTCTTTTTTGAGGAAGGATATGATATATTTGATGGCTTTGCCTTTGCCTGGTTCCTGGTCTGAGATGCCTTCAATCACGAGATTTTTGTTGATGTCATTCATCCTCTTAATGAATTTTTCACTATTTTGCTTTAACACAATGTCTGAAACATTAATGCACAAGAAAAGGAGAAATTGTCTTGGTTCCTTAATGACAGGTTCTAGATTCATTTTCTTTCATAAATATTCAAGAAAAATTTGTAATTTCAAATTATTTGTCCTTTCTTCTCTTTGGATGGTAGCCTCCTTCATGAGGATCTGTTTTTTTCTTTTTAATGCCTTACTAGCAATTTCTTACAATTGAGGAACTATTCCTAAGTTACCTTTAAGTTATCTAAAAGTTTCTTTAAACATACTCTTAACTAATCCTATTTTACTTACTTGCTTAATTTTTAAAGGACAATGGCTATGTCACCCTTAATTTAAGTTAAACAAAACAAAAACAAAATTTGAAATGTTTTTCTTTCTTTCCAGCAAAAATAAAAAACCACTTCCAGCTGTCGACTTTTTAGTCAGATGCTCCTGCATCAGGCTCCCAGGGTAAATTAAACTCATGGCTCTCGTCCATGAGCTTTTCAATAGAGTACCTGGTGCTTTGAATCTAGCCAACATCTAACCAAGAACTATCTTCAATAGGATGGCCCTTCCACTTGACTAGGTACCGCAAATATTCTTTTCTTCAAGTCTGTCTCGCCAACTGGGTGTCTAAGATCTATTCGATCTCTAAAGGCTTTGTTGGGGGCATCTATTTAATCCACAAGTTGTTCTCATTCTGGGTGACCCATGTTGGTCTTTCCGAATTGTCTTCTTCATTTTCCACAATGTATGGGTACAAATCTACCACATTAAAAATCGGTGAGATTCCTATACCTAGAGGTAACTGCAACTCATAAGCATTCACAAAAAACTTCCAAAGAATCCTACAAGCCCCAATTTTCTTCCATTTTAACTTGTTTCTCTCTTGTAATTTTAATTTCACCTATTCATGAAGATCGTTGATTGCGTTTGCAAAATATTCACCATCAACACTTCTGTGCTCCAACTGACCCAAACCCCGCAACTCATGTACTCCACGTGGGTGCATTCTATATAGGATCTAGAAAGGACTACTCCTCGGGCTTATTTTGGGTGAACCGTTATAAGAAAATTTAGCTTGTGCAAGTACACGATTCCACTGTCGATAATTTTCACCAACCAGGCTCCTTAATAGATTTCCCAGACTTTGATTCATCACTTCAATTTGCCCATCAGTTTGCAGATGGTAAGCTGAGCTAAAGTTTAGTTTAGTGTCTAACCTTTTCCATAAGGTTCACCAAAAATGACCTGTAAACTTTACGTCTCGATCTGAAATAATAGACTTCGGCAAGCCATGTAATCTGACTATCTCTGTGAAGAACAAATGTGCTACATGTGTGGCATCACTAGTATTCCTGCACGGAATGAAATGTGCCATTTTGGTGAAACGATACACCACCACCATGATGGAATTGAATCCCCACTATGTCTTCGACAGACCTAAGACAAATTCTAAACTTATTGAGTCCCATGGTCTGTTCAGAATAGGTAAGGGCGTATACAACCCTGTGTTTTGACTGTGTCCCTTTGCAAGCTGACACACCTTGCATCTAGTCAAAAAACTCTGGACATCTCTATGCATCTTCGACCAATATTAAAAGTGGCTCAACTGTTCCAAGGTCTTGTCTATGACAAAATGTCTGGATAAACCTCGATTACGCTTTTCCTAGATTAAGTTCTCTCTCATAGAACATTCCGGGATACGCAACTGCCCTCCTTTGAACAACAACCCTTCCTGCATATTATAGTCCAACCATGAACTGTCATCTCTCAACAGTGGACTTTGGCAAGCTTCATAGGATTCCTTAAAATCTACATCTATTTCATACAGGTCATTAAGATGTTAGAATCCTAATACTCGTATCGTACTTTCTTGTAGGATCAAATTCCTCCTGCTTAATGCATTTTCCATCTTGTTGGCTTGACCAATGATGTGTTTCAACACAAATGTAAGAGTATACAAGTAATCCACCCACTTCCCATGTTTATGGTTTAGCTTATGTTGTTGCATAATATACTATAATTTAGAATTGTCTGAAAATAAGACAAATTGATTATCCAATAGATAATGTCTCCAATGCTTCAGCCCTTGGACGACTGCATAAAATTCTTTGTCATAAGATGTGTACTTCTGGCTACTTTCATTTAATTTCTCATTGAAATAGGCTACTAGCTTGTCTTCTTGGCTGAGTACTCCACCAATGGCTATCCCATTAGCATCACAGTGAACTTGAAAAAGTTCGTTAAAGTCTGGTAATCTTAAAATTGGTTTTTCAATGATATTCCTTTTGAGCAACTAAAAACTCTTCTTAGTTATTTTTGTCCAATGAAAAGGCTGATTTTTGTTCTTAATGGTGTCCACCATGGGTGCACAAATACCACTAAAAATTTTAATAAACTTTCGATAAAAACTCGCCAATCCTTGAAAACTTCGTACCTCAAACAAACTCTTGGGAGACGGCCAACTAACTATGGCTGCAACCTTTTCCGGATCCATTTTTAGTTCATTCTCGGAAATCAAAAATCCCAAACAAATTAATTCTTTGTTGAAAAAGAACATTTCTTCAAATTTATCAGTAATCTATTTTGCTGCAATTTTTCCAATACATACCTCACTTGTTGAAAATGCTCTTCCTTCGTCTTACTGAATATAAGTATATCATCCATATATACAATCACAAATCTACCAACGAATTCTTTCAGCATTGATCCAGATTTAAACAGGAACGCAAAAAATTATAGAGATAACCATAAACATAGATATGCAATGGAAATAATACTTCATTTCATTAATGTAAAATACTCAAATATGCTTACAAACAGTAATGGAAATAAACCAGCTAGGGCGATGGTAGGTTATCTATGAGAAGAGATGTGGCAGCTACATGCCTCTAAACTATGTTACAATGAGGCTAAAAGGCCTATTTATTGTTGAGAAACAATGGAAAACCCTAAACATCCAAAAACCTAACCCTAGAAGATGAAACACCAAACTGTGGGCCCCGTTTGGGTAAATTGGTACATCAACTTCCCAGGGTCATAACTTTGGCAAACGATCTCCATTTCACGCGTACAATATCTCGTTAGGAAGATCTATCCAAGAACTACAACTTTTGGAAGAGAAACAATGATCCATGGACCCATGTTGCTCCCAGGTTTCTAAAAAAATGTCATTTAGGGCCACAAAACGGCTCCGAAAGTTCAGGACCCAAAAAGCTGCTAAAAATAGCAAATTGTGCTACAATTAAGGAAACTAAAAAAGCTAAAAGGAACAATGGTGGGGGTCCAAGTGGACTCGGTGGGTGGCCACCAATATCCACCTGGACCATTCCTCCCCCCTTAGGAATCAATGGCCCCCATTGCATTGAATTCCTCCATGAGATGAGGAAACTTCTGCTAAACTTGGTCCATGGTGAGCCACTTGCCCTGGTGAAGGCGTTGGCTTGCTTTGAAAACTCAATGCAGCTGGATATTTTGCTGGCAAGTGTGTTTGATCTGTGTGTCCATAATCCAAGTAGTTTCAGCTTGTTCCATGCAATCTGGATTTAACATTGTGGGTGTGAGTTGTTCTGCAATGTCGGATGTGTCCAGTAATGGTCGAAAGTATGGCCGAAGATGGTCCACATTGAACACTGGGTGCAGGCTAAGGAATGGAGGAATACTGAGCTCAAATGCATTGTCTCCCACAACCTTGGTAATGGTGTAAGGACCATATCGGAGTGGTCTGAGTTTCCGATAGGCTCCCGTAAGGCATTCCTTTTTCAAATGCAACCAGACTTTTTCGCCCACCTAAAACTTGTGTGGCATATGATGTTGATCATGTCATTGTTTGTACTCGGCATTTGATTTCTCCATAATGTCATGCACCTACTGGCGAATATGTTGGATGTGCTCAATGAAGTTGTTTGCCTTATCTGTTTCAGACTGGATATGAGCCAAATCCGCGTGAGTAGTTGCAAATCGCATGGCCACATCAATGGGACATGGTGGCTGGAATCCCAAGCCCACCTAAAACGGGTTGTGGCCAGTCGAGTTCTGGAGAGCTCAGTTGTAATTGTGCTGAACGTAGGGCAGGATCTCATCCCATGTGTGTGGATGCTTTGAGTTGTGCATGTGCAGAATGTGTACAATAATCCTATTGACAACCTCTGTCTGGCCATGAGTTTGAGGAAGGAAGGTTGTGGACTTAGTGAGTTTGGTGTCCAGCATCGACTAGAGACTGGACCAAAATGTACTAAGGAACCTGTTGTCCCAATCTGAGATGATAGACTGTGGGATCCCAAAGTGTACCCACACTCGTTCAAAGAAGAGTTCAATAGTGGCTTCAACTGTGATTCTTCTTGCAGGCCGCCATAATGGCCATCTTCGAAAACCTATTGATGACCACAAAAACACAGTCATTTCCATGCTTAGTGGAAGGAAGGCCTGACATGTAATCCATGGAGATGGATTCCCAAGGTCGACTAGGGGTAGGCAGCAGGGTATAGAGGCATTGCTTCTTGACGGTCAGTTTGGCAATGGCGTAGGCGATGCATGATCTGATGTACTTCCCGACATCCTATCGCAAATTTGGCCAATAGAAATACTTATGTATTACTTCCACTGTTTTCTTGACCCTGAAATGCCCAATAGCTTGACTGTAGTGTGCTTCCCAAATCATCTTGGCATGCTCACTTGAAGGAACACAAAGGTGACCCAGGTGGCATAATAGGGCATCCTAGAGGTGAAAATCTGGAGCATGCCAACCCTCTAAGAGTGTATTGTATGTGTGGAAAAATTCTGGGTCGCTTTTGTAGAGAAGTGGCCAATCAGAAATCTCATGCCCACAAGAGTTGAGCACGGTGGTTAGTGCCATGATCGATGGTCAACTGAGGCAATCTGCAACATTATTGGTGTTGCCCTTCTTATACTTGATATTCAAATGGAACTATTGCAGGTATGTGGACCACTCCTGATGGCGATCATTCTGCAATTTTCCTTGGGTTTATATGAACTGGAGGGGTCGGTGGTCGATGGGTGACCATTGAGAAGCGGTGCACCTGGGGTCAGATCGATGGAGTGCTTGACCTGACAGTGTAAAGGAACCCCTATGAGGGAGGTGAAGGTGTCCTTGTACTACTCCACAACCTTGTCCATCTATAGTTGTTGTGTGGAGGGGCCCTGTCTGGTGGTCATGGCCACTGTCTTCTTCTTTCTTTGAGGGTGTATCATCAGGAAAACAAATTTCCCAATTTTAGAAATGAGCTTACTACATTGTTTTGCAGTAACCAAAGAGATGGTGGTAAGCGGTGCTACCTCCAATATCATGTACAACTTATTTCACAAAGTAATAATAACAAGATAGGGCCTTGATTCATACACAAGATGTCACTTCCAAAATTATGGTTTTCCTAATAATACATCACAAACTTCAAGGGGAACATTTTCACACATTACCTCATCCATGAAGGGCTTGATGTCGTATGGAAGGTGACACTGTTGGCTCACGTGAAGATCCCGTCCTAGGTGAAGCCACCCGATGGTGTACGGTTGTAGATGTGTTGTGGTCGGTAAGCCTAGCCGCTTCACGACCTCTGCTGAAATGAGGTTCTTTTGGATCCCGCTGTAAAAAATGCACTATAGCGGGGATCCCTTTACCCACATCTGGGTGTGGAAGAGACGCTCCTCCCCCTCTAGATCTTATGGTTCCTCTTTCTGGATCTTCGTGGTGGCAATGATGGCGTTGGGCTCCACATCGATAATCTGCTTCCCTTTGTCATTCCCCTTGTTGGGTTCTGATTCAAAGTTGGAACATGCATCTGATTCTGAAACCTTTTTCTCAGCCACTAGTGACTGCTTGGCCCGACACTCACTTGCATTGTGAGTGGAACTCTTATGAAACTCACACCATTTTCCTGTGTCCTTTTTTAGCTTTGTGGTGTTGTTCTTTGCTGGCATCTTTGGCGAGTTGTCTTGGGCTGCCCCGCCTTGGCTTTGCCCTTTGTTCTGTCGTTTAGGGGCACCTTTCCCTTCCTTCGGATTCGCAGATCCAAAGTCTCACTTCTTCTGTTTCAACTTTTGCTCGATCTTGACATCATATAGGTATGCTATGCCAAGCGAGGATATGTTTAGGAACTATATTTCCTCCTGGATGTACTTGTGCAGGCAGCCGCGTATTTGAGTATCAAACGTTGCTTCGAATCCTATATACCCAACTTTCTTCGAAGGGTATGGAAAATATTTGTAAACTCCAGCATGTCTTGGTCCCTTCCCTGCCACAGCATGGTCCACTTTATGTATTGATCCTCATAGCTTTCGACAGGGTAGTACTACTCATTGATGGCATCCCGGAATAAATTCTAGGTCGGTGTGGCTAAAAATAGTGAGCCAGTATTTTCATCCTTCTACTCGCAGTAGGTTTACCACTAGTCCTTGACGTCGGGGGCTGCTTTGAGAAGAGCGAAAACAATCTTTTCCCGACTCAAAAATTCATGAACAGAAAAATAAACCTCTAGCAGATTTAACCATTTATCTACAACATTTGTGTCTATCTAACCCTCGAATATGGGGCTTTCAAAATTAACCTGTACCTTAAAGGGCGTGGCGTTTCTAGAGTAGTTGTTGGAAGCCGATGTGTCGCTTCTGGGTAGCCGCTGAAGGAACTTGTCAAAGTTGTCCATCATCGTGTTCCTTTGTCACTCGAGGGATTCTTTGAGAAAGATTTTGATAGGATCTCCTACCCCCTCATTTTTCTTCTCATCCACCATGGGAGGCCGTCGGGATTTGCGAGGCTACTCTTGCAAAGGTTCGACCAGTTCAAGGCCTAACTCCTTATATCCCGACCTCGTTGGGGACATGCAAAGAAAAACAAAGAAAAAGAAGACCACTCTGATACCACTAATCCAAATTTAAAAAAGAATGCAAAAAATTACAGAGATAACCATAAACACATATATGCAACAGAAATAATACTTCATTTCATTAATGTAAAATAATGAAATATGCTTACAAACAGCAATGGAAATAAACCAACTAGGGCAATGGTAGGTTATCTCTGAGAAGAGATGTGGCAGCTACATGCCTCTGAATTGTGTTACAATGAAGCTCGAAGGCATATTTATTGTTAAAAAACATTGGAAAGCCCTAAACATCCAAAAACCTAACCCTAGAAGATGAAATGCCAAACTATGGGCCCTGTTTGGGTAAATTGGTACATCAACTTCCCTGGGTCGTAACGTTGGCATACGATCTCCATTTGATGCATACAATATCTCGTTAGAAAGATCTATATGAGAACTACAACTTTTGGAAGAGAAACATCGGTCCATGGACCCATGATGCAACTTGTTTTCCCAAAAAACAACGTTTAGGGCCTCAAAACGGCTCCAGAAGTTCAGGACTCGAAAAACTGCTAAAAATAGGAAATTGTGCTACAATTAAGGAAACTAAAAAGCTGAAAGGAACAATAGTGGGGGTCTAAGTGGACTTGGTGAGTGGCCACCAATATCCTCCTCGATCAATCATCTCATTCATTAAACACATGAACATGCTGGGGAGCATCGCTCAGTCCAAATGGCAAAACCAACCATTCATATAAGCCTTCATTAGTGTT
This sequence comes from Pinus taeda, assembly GCA_000404065.3. Taxonomy (NCBI): domain Eukaryota; kingdom Viridiplantae; phylum Streptophyta; class Pinopsida; order Pinales; family Pinaceae; genus Pinus; species Pinus taeda. The sequence continues at coordinate 79,606 of APFE030934505.1, read as the reverse complement.
GAAAGCTATCTTCCACTCATCACCTTCTTGAATCCTAATTTGGTGGTAGCTGCTTTTCAAGTCTATATTTGAAAAGTATGCAACTCCACTCAAACAATCCATCATATCATCCATCCGAGGTAAAGGAAAACTGTACCTGATAATGTTCTTGTTAACTTCCCGGGAATCAGTGCACATCCGCCACTCACCTCCTTTCTTGGGAGCTAAAACAATCAGAAAGGCACAAGGGCTTATACTTTCTGAATTAGTCCTTTATCCAACAACTCCTACACCTGCTTCGTGATTTCTTCATTGTCCTTCCGACTCATCCAGTAAGCAGGTTTGTTTGGAAAACTAGCTCCTGGAATGAAATCAATATGAAGACTAATGCTCCGCTTTACTAGTAATTTGTTTGGTAGATCATCCACCACAATATCACTAAATTCCTACATCATGTCCTGTATCTCTTTAGGTAAGTCAGTGATTTCAGTATGGACCAATAATTGGTTTTGGCCTTCGCACAATTACATATTTTAGCTTATTATCCTCCATCTTTTGCATAAACTCTTTTCCACCTAACAGTAATGCTTTTGTTCCACTAGTTTCTACAACATCCTCTTCCTTCATGGGAACTAGCATATGCTTTATCCTATCTTTAACAAACTTGTAACCAGTTTTTTCCCTGTCATGGATGACCTTCCTATCATACTGCCATAGTCTACTCAACAGAATATGGCACACGCCCATCAGCATGATCTTTCAAGTCACCTTGTCCTTGTACTTGCCAATGTGAAACTCTAATTTACACTACTCATCGACCAACAATTGGTGACCTTTCTACAACCAAGACACCCTATATGGAGTTGGGTGCTTCAACTTCTTCAAACCCAATTTCCCCACCATTTCAGTAGCTACCAGATTATTAGTAATTCCACTATCTATGATTAATTTGCAACATTTCCCATGCGACTTGCACATAGTTTGGAACAATGCTTTCCTCTGTGTCTGATCAGCTACTTCCTTAGCTGGTTTCAATAATACCTTGTTCAACACCAAGGCTTCCCTAGTTTAAGACATATTTTCCACCTCCTGTGGTGGTGGCTCTACTTCATCGAGATGAGCAACATATGCTCCCCACTGTCTAGTTTTTTCTTTTTTAGGACATTCAAAGGACTTGTGTCCCCACTTGTGACACTTGTAACACTAATAGGTATTTCCTCTACCTTTTTCATTACCTCTTTCTCGTTGGCATGACCTTCCTCCTATGGCGTTACCTTCCCTTTTAGTCTATCCCGAATTTTTCGAACTGCTGCCCTCTTCATTCTTGTTGGCAGTTCTACCTCTGCCAAAGGACTGTCCCCTACCTCTACCAGAACCAGTCCTCTTCAGGCATTTTGTTTCCTAGAAATATTTTTCTCTCCCTTCAAAGCAGTCTGATAGGCTTCCTCTATGGTCTTAAGGGAAAAAATACTAATTTCATCTAGGATCTCAATCCCTAGACCATTTACAAACCTCGTTGTTTTTCTAGGGGTATCTTCAACATAGCGAGATCTCAGGTTTACTTTATAAAATTCTTCAGTATATTCCTTTACGGTCCTCATTCTTTCTCTCAGGTTCTGTACTTGTCTATAAAGGGAAATTTGGTACCTTTAGGCAAAAACTTACTCTTTATCCTAGCAATCATCATGTCCCATTTTTAATCAATGGTTTGTTCAATATTATCCTTTCTCCCTACACACTGTCCCACCACAGTGTTGCATGTCCCTTCAACTTGGTGACAACAAACCTGATCTTCTTGCCTTTGTTGATTTCTTCATATTCAAAATATCTATCTAGCTCACTTATCCAGTCTAACAATGCGTCTGTGGACAAACTTCCATCATAATTATAAAGCTCCAGTCTTTGCTTGCTACTACCCAACAACGCTGACCTCAATAGTTTAATGTCTGGTCCCTCTTCATCTGACCCGTCCATCGTGGCTGCGTTTTCCTCCTCATTGTCATCCCCACCTTCTGGATCTCTACACTTTCCTCCTTCCAATGCTACCAAACGTGTAGTTAAAGTCCTAATCTTCTCCCGTAGCCCTTCATTTGCTACTCTTCTAATGGTTTTACCTCGACCTCTTCTTCCTACCTCCATCTTTACTGAGAGAAAGGAACTAGCTTCCTTTGATACCAAAATTTGGTGGAAATATTGAGGAGGGACATGTATCAATGACCATTTAACTCTTGTCAATTTTTCGAATAAACAATACAGGGTTTTAGTGTGAGGTTTTAATGTGCTTAATTGTTTCAGCCTACCCTTTGTACTGGCCTTGGTTTCGCAAATGCGGTAATTTCACACCTACCAAGGTTAATTAGGAGTTCATTCTTGTATTTGCTGTTGGTCTGGCTAAGCTCTGTGGGTGCGTTGTGCCTTCACTTGTTTCTTGTGGTGGTTTGTTAGCACTGTGCCTTCGCTTGTTCCTTGTGGTGGTTTATTAGCATTGTGCCTTCGCTTGTACCTTGTGGTGGTTTGTTAGCGTTGTGCCTTCACTTGTTCCTTGTGGTGGTTTATTTTGCTGGCTCTCGGAGGTTTCAGGTTGACTTTCAATACGCAAGTTGTTTCATTTTTTCCGTTGTTACCCAGCTCAGGCTTTGTCTCTACTCTACTCGTGATGATTTTTTTTGGTGTTGATTTTGGTGTTGATATAGTTCTATGTAACCATAGGTTCATTCCTTGCTACTCGGTGGGTAGGTCACTGAACACTACCTCTGGTAATTTTTTGTTCCAATTTCATTTACGCATCTCATTTTTATGCCTCTAACCCTCTGGTTCCTTGGTGAGAAAGTAAACTTCTCCTATGACATTCCTGTTGGAAGAAACCCTCTGGCGAGAGACTCGGTTCTCGTCCTATGGCTCAGAGTCAGTCCTTTTCCAGGTAAATCCTTGATCCTCCCTTTGTTTTGTTTTCCCTACTGGTTTCTTGACTGCCCGCCTTGTTTTTGTGGTGGTGTGCAGGTCGTGCCTGGAGAACAGTGCTCCAAAGCCTTGTCTTTGGGAGTCTTTGTTGTTGAGGAAGGATATGATATCTTTGTTGGATTTGCCTTTGTCTGGTTCCTGGTCTCAGATGCCTTCATTCGCAATATTTTTGTCGATGTCATTTGGTTGCTTAATGAATTATTTCACTATTTTTCTTTAACACAATGTGTGAAACATTCATGCACGGGAAAAGGAGAAATTGTCTTGCTTCCTTAATAACAGGTTCTAGATTCATTTTCTTTCTTAGATATTCAAGAAATAGTTTTAATTTCATATTCTATGTCCTTTCTTCTCTCTGGCTGGCAGCCTCCCTTATGAGGATCTAGTTTTTTTCTTTTTAATGCCTTAATAGCAATTCCTTACAGTTGATGAACTGTTCCTCAATTACCTTTCAGTTTCTTTAAACATACTCTTAACTAATCCTATTTTACTTGCTTAATTAATTTTTAAAGGACAATGACTGTGTCAGCCTTAATTTAAGTAAAACAAAAATAAAACAAAATTCGAAATGTTTTTCTTTCTTTCCAGAAAAAATAAAAAACCATTTCCAGTTGTCGCCTTTTCAGTCGAATGCTCTTGCATCAGCAGTGTAGCTTCTAGAGGCCACACCCATGACAACTAGTTACAGTTTTACAATATCTATTTTTATTAATTGCTCATGATTAAAAAAAATCGTTAATATCATTATAGATTGACTATTAATAAAATATTATACTAATTTTATTCTCCTTTAATTTTAAATATGTTTAGATTTCATGCTCATAATTTACCACTACTTCACTATATCTCTAATTCCACAGATGTTAAATATTATAATTTTTTTTATACATCCATTAAATCATCTCTAAATAATCATTTATAAAATTGATGCCATTAATATTATATATATTATATATTATATATAATATATATAATATATAATTATAATATATAGATAACAGTTAAACTGTTATATTCATTTTAAAGCCATTTTTTTTGTAGGGTCAAATATGTTCAAAAATACAAAAATAGATATATACATATATATAGATAGATAGATAGATAATTAAAAATATTTAATTTCAGGATATTAGCAATGTCTCATCATTTAAAACTCACTTACATATCACTACTTTTTTTCCACCATTTAATTTTATGTATGCAGAGATATATCAATTCCATTTGGCTCTTTGGCTCTTTGTAAAGTTGGATTCTATTTTATTTGGATTTGTATTTAGTGTGTATTTTTGGATTTTTAGGTGTTGTAATCCGAAAAAAAATAAATTGAGGTGAAATCTTCCTTTTTTTTCTTAAGCAAGAGTCGAACCTTCTTTTGAATTCTCTGTATAAAAGATTACATAAAATACAAAAAACCCAGGGTAGAAAAGGCCAGAGATATGCCTATTTCTAGGCATGTTGGGAAAAGTGCCAAATGATCATGACCTAAGTCAAGAGACTAATGTACCATTCGACTCGATCTCCAGGATCCATCAAGCAAGAAAAACAAAATGATCCTTCCCGCATTACAGAGTGTTTAAAAGGAAAAAAGAAACACAAAATACAAAAATCGGGCTCACTAAGGAAACCAAGTGTCTGACCCGGACCCCCCCAACATGCTCAGTGATCCTGTGCCGTTGATCCACCACTACAAGATCTAACGGTTGAAATACATATCAGGAGGGAAGGAAGCCAGGAGAATACCCATTCGATGAGGGTGGTATTCTCTCTCCTGCTAGAGCCATGTGTTGCATGATGAGTGGCATTGGGCTCCTTTTTAGGAAACCACTTCCGGAGTTGAGGGCACTTGATGAACCTAAAACCACCTTGAGAGCCGTATAGAAAAACAAGTGGTGGACATAAATATGAATTAGATCTTAGACCTAGAATATTTCGAGTCTGCTGAGGAAGCCAAGAATCTGCCCCGGACCCACCAACATGCACCTTGAATCATGGCCCTTGATTCCCAACCTTTTGATCCAATGGTTGAGAGGGATATTGGATTGAAGAGGAGCAGGAGGAATGCCCGCTTGATAAAGGAAGAATTCTCTTTCTTTCATGAAACAAGTGTCGATCAATGTGTGGCATCGGGCTCAATTCAAGAAAACCACTTCAGGTTTTGGGGCTTTCCGGAAACCCAAAAACCATTGATTCGCTACGTCCATTTCTGACAGGGCCATATATCTTGTAAGATTTTCACTGTTCTTTTTGACTGGAAAATCCCTGCCCCATCTCCCTGCAAGGCAAAGCTGAGTTGATCCACGTTGAAATATAGTTACAATAAATCCTTGGCCACTCTAGAATCCTGGGTCTAAGCTGTTATGGACTGATATAGATGACAAAGGACTGAATGTTGGTTTTTTTTTTTTTTTAAATTACCCCAGGATAGCCACTTCATGTTGACAACTTCTTTTCTAAAACCCAACCTCTGCACTCTGCTAGCAACCCCTGTTCTAATATATTTCTTGGTACATATTCGCTTGGTTGAGACAATCATCCCTCAATCTGCCCTAGGGAACCTCTTGCCATCTATACTTATTGTTGCTCTTAGCACAGAGAGCACCTTTATTAGCAAGTATATCCACCAATTTATTGGGAATCCTATGAACATGCGTGAACCTTAAGGTTCTCATGTTATAAAGGTGGAGATGGATTCTTTAATAGACCTGAATAAGCCTCCAATGCCTCGAGATAATTTTTCTAGATTTGAACCACAATAGATTCTCTTGACCGAATCGATAATCAACTCTAAGTCTACTTCAACTATGATGTTCTGAAGATTGTCATTGTTTAGGATTTCTAAACATTGCTCTAGGGCCATTAGCTCTGCTATATTGTTTGTGGCTCTTCCCAATTTACAATGAAAAATGTATTGTATACAGCCCTCCTCATCCCTTATCACTCCTCCATAACCAACCATGCCCGAATTTACTTTTGAGGCCCCATATACGTTACATTTCATATATCCCTGAGGGGGAGGATGCTATAAATCATTTTTAGTGACTCGTTATGCTCCCAGTCTGTTATTGCCCTAAGGAATCACCCCCTGCATACCCAATTGAAGTAATATCTGCACATCAACATTTGAAGGGAGGTTCTTAGGGGGTGTTTTCATTAAAGTTCCAATTGTCTCCTTGAGCTGTTTTAAAATTTGTTCCATGATACTTTGGGAGGAACTCTTTTTATTTTTGAAAATTCTATGGTTGGGTTCCTTACAGACATCCCAAATTAGGAAGTTGGGATTTAAAACCCAAGCTTTGTTTATCATTTCATAAATAGAGAAGTTTCTCCTCCAATTCTTTAGGGTATTGGTCATGCTTCCTTTGTCCCTATATATTTGTCTGAATATTGAGGCAATCCCATCCCACAATGTGGAAGTAAATATGCAGAGGTTGAGAAGGTGCTCCATAGTTTCCTCATGTGAATCACATAGCTGACATCTGGATGGGGCATAAACACCCTTTTTCCGAACGTTCTCCCAAGTAAGAATTTTCTTATGATGCACAAGCCACATGAATAGTTTGGTTTTCATCCATCCCTTGTTCTTCAAAAGATTCTTCCAAACCCCATCCGGTTTTGTAGAATCAAGCTCAAGGGCTATGTGTTTTGGCTCTTTAGGATTAAAGGTTTCTTCATTGTTATTTCCCCATCTTATTTGGTTAGAATCAGCTAAAATCAGGATCTTTCTTTGATCCAAGATGGTTGTTAGAGCCTCATCCCGTGCTTTCAAGGGGCCATTATCCTTGTAATCCAATTCCTTCCAAGTTCTTCATTTTCCTCCGCTATTTGTTTGATCCCAAAATTCATTTACTCGTAGTAGCCCTTTGGTGTCAGTATCATGCTTGAGATCTACAAAGTCTTCTCTTAACAACTTAGGTTCCTTTTGCTATTTATCTTTCCAAAACCAAGCCAGTTCTCCAGCTATAATTTCCGAGAAACTATTTTTCTAAATTATGCTTCTGTACTCCCAAGCTTTGTTCTAGATGTGGGAGCCTTTTATGATTCCATAGATTCTTATATGGTCCTTGCCTTCCCAATTACTTGCATATTTCTGGTTCCAAATTTGTGCCCAAGGAGCATTTGAATCTTGTATCCATCTCCACCATAATTTTTCCCCCAAAAATTTGTTTAGCACTTCAGGATCATCTAGTCCTAAACCTCCTTGTGTTTTAGGTTTGCATATCTTTTCCCAGGCTACCAAGGCTGATTTCTTCTTTTCTTCCCCCTTGCCCTAGAGAAAATCTCTTTGGATATTTCTACATTGTTGCATAACTCCTTTTGGAGCCGGAAGGGTTGAAAAAATGAAGATGGGAACTGATTGAAGGACAACTTTTGTAAGCACCAGCCTTCCCACCAAGTTCAAAGATCTATTTTTCCATTTTTGAGTCTTGTCCTCCAGCTTATTAATCACAGGCTCCCAAACTGTCTTGTTTAGAGGTTTGTCTGTGAGTGGTACTCCCAAATATTTGGATAGAAGCATATGTCTTTGAAAGCCCAGAATTCTCGAAATGTTTCGTCGAATAACAATGTTAGTATTGAAAAATAACATCTTTGATTTTGAAAGGCTTACCTCTGTACCCACTGCCATAGCAAAGTCACATGTGATTTGTTTGTAAGCTAGTGCTTCCTTCACCGTGGGGATGTGTTGTAGCATGGTATCATCTACAAATTGTTGATGGGTTAAAGTACGTTCGTTCCTGGATAGTTTGAGACACTGGATCTTACCTGCTTCTCTAGTGGACTTGATGGATCAGCCTAGTCCTTCCATCATAAGAATAAAGAAAAAGGGGGAGAGAGGATCTCCTTGCCTGAGGCCTCTTGAAGGTTTAAAGGTGTTTGATGGAGAACCATTCACCAGAATTGAAAAACTAGAGGTAGTCATAGGGCCATTACCCATCTCACCCAGTTGTGGTCAAATCCATAAGCCAGGAGGACCTTCCTGATGTAGGCCCAATTTAAGTTATCATAAGCCTTTTGAAGGTCTAATTACATAATCATTCCTGCCTACCTATTACTTATCAATGGGTGAACCACCTCATGAGCTTGATTGTTATTATTGAGAATTTCTTTGCCCTCCACATACCCCATTTTCTCCACAGAGACCAAAGTAGGAAGAAACGGTTTAAGTCTATTGGCAATTATTTCGGAAATTATCTTATACCCCACATTGCATAAAGCTATAGGTTTGAATCTATCTGGTGTCATAGCATTGTCATATTAGGAATAAAGGAGATGAAGGATGTGTTGACTGCCTTGAATACTATTCTATTATTCATGGAATCCTCCACCACATACAGTATATCTTGTGTGACAATACTCCAACATGCTTTAAAGAAATCTACATTGAAACCATCCAGGCCTGGTGCTTTTCCATTATGCATTTCTTTGACGACTTCACTGACCTCCTCTTCATTCACCGACCTATTAAGATTATAATTATCCTCTCTTGTTACTAGCTTAGGAATGTGATTTGTGAAGTCCCTGATAAATTGAGATCTATCTAAGAGAGATTCCTCCGCTCTGCCTTGAAAATGTTGAACCAACACAACTTCTATTTCTTTGTGGTTATTGAGACGGTGGCCTCTAGAATCCTTGATCATTGAGATCCCGTTGTGAGACTTGTGCTCCATTGTAGACATGTGGAAAAACCTTGTGTTTCTATCCCCTTCTTTTAGCCATTGTAATCTTGATTTCTATCTCCAAAATATTTCCTCATGTTTGTGTAAGTCCTCCCATTCCTGTTGATGCTTGTTAGCTTGTTCACTTCTTTCCCCATTAAAGCCATCAGCGATTAGGGTTTGATTAATTTCTTGCATTTTCCTTTCAGCTACTTTTTTAGCTTCAAAAGTATTGCCAAACTAATTCTTATTCCAATGTTTGAGCTTGAGTTTGATATGTTTCAATATTTTGTGTAAAAGAAACATTCTTGTCCCTTGGATCTACAAATGTTCTTTCCACCATTTTTCAATGTTGCTAATAAAGTCTGGATGGGTGAGCCAGATATTTTCAAACCAAAAAGGTCTATTTTTTGGGGTTCCTATGCTAGTCACCTCAAGTTGAATAGGTCAATGGTCCAAGATACCAAAGGGGAGAATCCTAGCTATCATATCAAGGCCTGTGAGCATAAGGTCCTCTCAGATAATGAGTTTGTCTAGCTTTGAGGCTACTTGAGACACTCCTCCTCTTTTGTTGTTCGAGGTAAAGAGACCATTACTTGTATATGTGTCAACTAGATTCATGTTGTTTATAAAATTCTGAAATGCTATAGAGTCTCTGCCTAGAGTTCTGGTCCCACCCTTTTTTTCTAACAAGGATTTTATCATGTTAAAGTACCCTCCCAAAATCCATGGTATTCTAAATGTTTATCTCTTAGATCCTCTAGAGAAGTAAGCAGAATGAGTTTGTCGCTAGGCTTCTATGGACCATAAACGTTTGTTATTAAATAAATTTCCCTGTCTCCCAAAGTCTGAATAACCACTGATAAATAATTCCTAGATGCTTTGGCATCCACTATGCCTATTCTTTGAGGGTTCCAAAGTGTGAGAATACATCCTGATTTTTTATCTGCTTTGAATTCTAGATATTCATATCCATTGAGCCATTTGCTATGTATTTCTCTTATTTTTTGGATTGAACATTTAGTTTCCTGGATGAAAATCATATCTAGATTTTCTTCTTTCATTCTAGTGTTAAGATTATTTTGTTTCCTTTTACTTACTAGACCTCTAATATTCCAAGATGTGAGCTTCATTAAGAAAGATTTGTAAAAGAGTAGCTAGTTAGATCTTTCATCTTACTTGAGTCTATCATGAGTTTTCCACATTCTATTAGTAACTCATTTTGTTTTTCTCTTCCCCTCTTCCTTCCTGGGTTTCTAGGAGTGAGTCTTGATGTGGTTTCCAAGGTTTTCACCCCTTCATTGCCCTGTCTCTCGAGGTTTCTTTTACTTCCCAACTCTCTTGCCTGAGTTCTCCTTAGAAAAAGTTGTTGCACTCTATTAATCTTCTCTTGAGGTAATTAATCCATACCTGCCATGGTACCCTGTTTCAGGAATTTTTCCAGATCTAGATGTTCTCTTTTGAGAATATCCCGCAATTCATGATCATCCATTTCCACCTCACTCGGGGTCATTTCTTGGTCCATTTCAAGTTCCATGTTTCTCATCATAGTCTCCTTTTGTTGGTTAATATCCTGTGTCTCCTCCATATTTTCTTCCTTTTCCTTCTCCCCTGGGTTGTCCTCCATGGCTTGATTTTCGTTTTCTAACTCCTCTTCTTCTTCCAGTATCTTGTACCTGTTCTGGTTTGTTTTCTTTTCCTTCTTGTGGTTTTCCTTTTGTAACCTTTTCCCTCTTTACCTCTATTTCCCTCCTTGTGAAATATGTCAGTTTATTTCTCTACTATAACTTTAATTCTGGTCTTTGTATTGTTGAGAGGGCATTCCCTAAATAGATGCCCATGTTCATGGCATTTGCAGCATCTGAAAGGAACATGTTCATAATCCACTGCTTTTACCCATTCTTCATCAAAAAATTCCAAGATCACTTCATTTGGTAGAGCTCCAGAGAGATCCATCTCCACACATATACGGGTGAAGAAAGTGTAATTTCCCCTTCTAGTTGCCTCATATATTTTAACAAAACGCCCTAGTTTATTCCCTATTGCTGATAAATATTCTGGTTGCCAGTAATCTAGTGGTAATGAGTAGAGTCGTACCCAAATCGTGACCGAAGTGAAAGTCTCATGCTTCGGGACAAAATCCATCATCCAAGGCCACATATAGAGGCCTACAACTACATAGAAGTAGGGCCTTCCTTCAAACACCCTGTCTTTATCCTCAATGTTAGTGAAGACTATAATGCAGAAACCCTTTGATCCAAGGTGTAGGTCTATATCCCCTTTAGGTTTCCAATGATATTTAACCCATGGCTATAGCGCTTTCTCCATTGGCCATAACCCTATAAATTTACAAATGATTTCATATGTCGTCATGTGATCCCTCTGCACCTGCAGTGCTGGATCACTTAGCACCACTCTAGGTATGATGGTGGCCTTAGGCTTACATGGACCATTTTGTTTTTTGTTTTCAGCTTTCTGATTCTTGTTCTTTTCTCCTTTTTCTCTTTTGTCTTCCTCCCTTCTATTATTTTGCCTCTGTGTGTCTTCATTGTCTAGCTTCCCTTCTCCTGAAAAACCTTTTTCAACCTCTAGCAACTTCTTCCCATGGCTAGAAACTGCCTGACTATAGGAGGGAGTGGTGCTCCCACCCGTTTGCCCCTCCATGGTGTCCAACACTTGATTTTTTCTGTAAACCCTAGCTCCTACCAGTGCCCTGCTCCCTTCGTTCGTCTACCAAAAACAAAAATAAATTCAACCAACTCAGTGCTTTTATAAGAATTGGAGCACCAATGATTTTAAATCAAAATCTTCATTTTTGTTATTTAAATTGGTTTTTTTGAGTGTATATATATGGATTAAACACCCTCAAAAACACCTAAGGCACTTCGATTGTGCAGTGATCACCCATAAAACTTATGATTTCAATAAATTAGTATCGAATTTTAAAGGAATTAAACCAGAAAAACCCACCACAAAAACATCCAAAAATTCACACTAAAAACCACTAGACTCTATCCATTTTAGTAACAAAGCTTTTTCTCAACTTACGCCCATCTGACGTCACCTTCACCTAAGCATCTGGTCTGCTTATTTAGCGACTGTCATCTTTTTAAGAAGCAGGTGGAATTTAACTTTACAATTCATTAGCCCATTACTGTACATGAAGGTTGGGGGAAATCAGGGGTTAAATTTGACGGGTCCCTCTACCCATCATGGAATTTTTTAATGACGGTTTTAGTTTTAAACTACCCTTCGCATGAGTTTTAATATTTACTTTTACCCATCAATAAAAAATTATCCAATTTTATTTTAGAAATGTATCAAAATTATTTTAACACTTTATCTAACCTTTGATAACCATACTATTTTTATTTTATTTTTTCTAATACTAACCTAATACAAATAATTATATTAAAACAAATCATCATAAATTTAAATTCTATTAAAAACTTATAAACAAAAAAATTCACTCACTCTGCCTTAACACTATATTCTCTTTTTTATCTCTAAAAAATATTTAGTCCATCTAAAAAATTAGTCCATATTATATAGTTTTCCTTCCATTAAACATAAAAAATGAACCAATACCAAAATACAATTTTGAGGAAATTTTAATATGCCATAAAGAACTGTTTAGTCGATCTAAAAAAATTAGTGCATATTATATAGCTTTCCTTCCATTAAATATAAAAAAATGAACCAATATAAAAATACAATTTTGTGGAAGTTTTAATATGCCATAAAGCACTGTCTAGTCCATCTAAAAAATGAGTCCATATTATATAGCTTTCCTTCCATTAAACATAAAAAATGAACCAATATAAAAATACAATTTTGAGGAAGTTTTGATATGCCATAAAGTAATTCTATTTCTTGAGATTGTTAAACAGTGAGTTTTATCATAATTCGTTTCAATAGCATATCAATAGAAGGAATTAAAAATCAGTAAAAAAACACTATTTTCCTGGAATGCTTTCAGGGGTGGGGATGGAATTATAAATTCGTGTAAATGCAATTAAAAATCTATGGAATTATAGAAAAAATATACAAGCTATCAAGTTATATTTGTTATTACATTTCCAAAAGTTAGTTTAATGGGTTGAGTTTTTGTTGCTAAATATTTCACCAATTGAAATGTCAACCACCTAATACTGGTGAACCACTCTTAAAAAAAATATCACATCATAGCCACCCAATACTCGTGAACCACCCTTAAAAAAATATCACTAGTTATTACATTACAGTTACCACATAATAATGTTACCACGTAACTATATTTATAAAAAAAAAAAGAGAATTGAAGGCAGACTCTCGACAGGAAGCAAGGTGAGAAATTGTAGCGTTATGATGTCCACATGAATATATTAATTGAAATATATGCCCATTGGAATTATAGAAAAATTTCAAGATTCTAAAAACTCTTTTGAAAACACACACACATTGAAATTTCATGACAAGAAGAAATACTAATAAGATTGGATTGTCGTGCATTTATTCGGATTAACAGTGAGACCTAGATTTGACTCTCCTCAAACATGGAACTCAAGCTCCAACATTACTCGGACCTCAAGCTCCAACAATTTTATAACACTATTCAGACCTCAACCTCCAACAAATTTCCAACACTATTTGAATTTCAAACGTCAAGCTGAAACAAATTTCCACAGACCACACCGTATACGAAATCTGGATCAAGGCTCAAGAGCTGTTGAATTTTTAATGTTAGTGTTACATGAACATGGATGATGCTAAAGGTAGTTCAACTGCCAGGCTGGGTAATTTACCAAATGTGGTTTCAAGTCGCAGGTACTAAATCTATATGTCACATAACTGGACGAAAGTTGATAATCCGTATGTCCATGCAAAGAAGGCAATGATTCCAGATTCCAATTTCCTAGATAGGGTTGCAGATTCCACTGCCATTCCCAATTTCTTATTATTCTTACAAATTGGCGACGAAGGTCTAGTTAGAAGTTAGGAGGCCTCAAACCATTTATTTGAAGCAAATTCAATATTGTCAAAAAGTACAAAGGACGCTAAAGTTACCGTGTGCAAACGAGATTATAGTGGTAATAGTACGATGGAAAAATTCGATTCAATGCTTATTTAAGTTTGATGGTCATTGCAGTGTCAATTCATTACAAACTTAGTTTTACACACATGATGCCATCAATCAACCATAAAAAAAAATATAGGGTTAATTGGTTGTATCTTGTTAACATCACCCTAAACTAACTCAGCTGGTTTGATGAGAAAAATAATTTGAAACTAATTTTATCATATTCTATTTAATAGGTAGATATAACTAACAATATTTCAATTCTAAATTTTTTATTTAAAAACAAAAATTAATATTAAAATTTTAATAAAATTGTGTTATATTAAATTAAAAATTGAAAACGTTAATATAACTACACTGAAGCATAACCCAAACGTTTTATATCAATCCAATGGAGGTTGGTAGCGGGTACGATTAATAGATAGCAGAAGTTGGGCTGGCGCCGAGAGTGGAGCAGCATCTATTTAATTTCAAATATTTTAAAAGCAGAAAATATCTGTGTGCGCATAAGTGAATGCATGCTACTACGAGCATGACTTTTAAGCAATATTTTTAAGTTTTCACTACTTTTAAGTAATTTCATTAAAATTCAATAAATTTTAGTGGATGTTTAAATTAATTCAAATATTCAAATAAATAATTTCATTAAAATTCAATAAATTTTAGTAGATCTTTAAATTGATTCAAATGTTCAAATAAAAAATGTCAAATTTAATTGATACCCCACTTAAAATTAAGTACATATAAATTGAAACTTGTGTTTGTGTCAGTACCTGTCATTATGACACTTTTCTCAATTATTTACCAGCCAGCAAAGACGTGGATATTTTAAAAAATCACCTGTATTTGAGACCTAAAATACAAAAACGTGCAAACGGGCGTCAATTTTAAAGCCTGGGCAATTGACTAGTATTATTTGGAGCAGAGTTCTAATTAGAGCAGGATCCAGAGGCGAAGGCAACTCTTCTGCCTTTAATGTCAAAAACAATCCGCGTTTCCTGTTGTTAGAAGTTGCCGATAATGGTAATATTGTTCTCCGCTCCCGGCTGTGTAGCGGCGAATGCCAGGCACGTCTGAGATCCGTCATCCTTGAGGGGATACAACATCCCCTTGTGGCTTACAGTCGTATCCGAATTGTTCGCGAAGTGGAAAGTTATAGTCGGAAAGTTGACGTCGCTGTAGCCAGACAGGTTGTAGCAGGTGTCCAATATCGAGTCCCAGTTCGGTTCGGCGCTCGGAAGATGCTGGGTTTTGTTCCGGAACGAAGTTTTCACGGCATCGTATGCGGCTTTGTAAAGCTGAGTTATGGTGGTTCCAGAGTCCACAACTGTGCCATTTCCTGCAAGAGTAGCAGAGGAAATCGAGAGCCTCTCGCCTCCGACGCTTATGCCGTTGAGCCCCACGAAATACATGCTAGGAAAATTCGGATCTCTGAGGAAAGGGGTGAAAGCGGCAGTGGCAGGAATCGAACTCTCACCGAAGCTGAGCGAGCCCGTTGAATTGGAGAATAGGAAATCCGGAAGGCAGTAAGAGAATAGGCCGCCAAATTTGCTTCCTGTCTGGTTAGGAAACCCAACTGGACCCCACCCCAATCCTAAAAGCCCAGACGTCCCATTAAAGCTCCCTGCATTGATATGCCCGCATCCAAAGAAGAAGCCCTCGAAAGAATCCGAACGCAGAGTCAAGGTGTCATTGCTGTAATCTCCAATGCTTGTCGATAGATCCGAGTAAGTGACTTGATAAGCGCATAACTCGTTATCATCGCAGGGGATCGGATTATTCCCGTAATTAATACAGGCGTCCGAAGTACAGGTAATGCGTTTAAAAGAAGATGACGTATTGGGATTGAATATGGGATATACCTGCGAATAACACTGTGTACAATCCTCGCATTGTATCCATGACATATCGTTGGCCGTATCAATTACCAGCAACTGTCTCGTTGGTGGTGTGCCAATCCCTACTATTACAATATATTGTTTTGAACCCACAATGTTTCCAGGTACAATAGGATTATCGCTCTGTGGAGAATAAGTGCTGCCGTTTTTCAACCTGCCCATAATTGTATTCAAACGAGCATTGTCTCCTTCGAAAATCTGAGACACCGATGGTATCCATGGGCTCGAGTTGGTGGGCTTGAGGGGTGAGCAGGTCCCGTGAATATGATGCAGTCTTATATTCACTCCTGGCTTTAGGGCTTCCTCACCTGTACATAAAAAATCTGATTATATATATTTCTTTTCATACAACATATAAATACGGCATAAAAGTAAAACAGCATAAAACTTTATAAGTGGTTTGTATTAGTATGTAGGGCTAATTGAGATAGGGTTAGCTGAATTGGTAAAATTTTTATTTTAAAAATATTTCCTAAATTAATATAACATTAATGTCGAAAATGAGTTAAACTGGTTGAGATATTATCGTTAAAGTATTTCTTTATTCGAAAATCACAAGATCAAAGCATTTCCTTATTGAAAAATCAGGAGATCAATTTTCCCAAATACTCTTGAGATTAAACCCTTAAAGCATAGCAAGCTATTATGATCTAATCAACAAATAATTAAGTATGAAATAGTTTGAGAAGAAAAAAAAAAAGAACCAAACAGGTGACCTGCAGGTGAACCTGGGCATTCGACAGCTCCCTGTGGCTCTTTCCATTTGAAGTATTCAGCGGAGACAGTGTGATAATTCTGGCGTTGTAGCGTGTTGCACTGCCCATGTGCAGGCATTGAAGCATTAAAACAAGAACCACCCATCCACAAAAGGGCAGAAAATGTGTTGTTGGGTTACATATTGAGGTTGAATGAATGGGTCTGAAAGAATAAGGATGCAGAATGAGTATGAAATATAAATGATGCAGGAGCAACCAACAACAAAGCAAACCAGAGGATTAGAATAAAAGAAAAGCATGATTTAAAGCAGAAAAATAGATTTAAAAAGGATAAATCAGATTTAAAGCTTTCATGCATGAATCTTTTGTGGAGGAAATAAGGAGAGGATAGGATTGATCCTTCCTAAAATTCTTATATAATTGTAATACCATAGGGGTGTAGGAATATATCTGTTTTGTAAGGAATTTTGTGACTGGCAAGATGTAGTCGAGCTAGAGCTTGTTTTAAGGCTGAAATGCCTTAATTTTGTAATTGTTCCATAAATATACAAATATGTGTTCATGTTCTGTGTTAATTATATATTGCTATGTATTGTATTACCTTGTGGTTGTGAGATTTTAATCCTATATTGCATGCTTGTAATGGGTTGAAGGGAAGGATCAAGATTTTTTTTAAAGAATTTGGGATTTTGGGCAACCCCCAAAATCTCATTTTCATCAGGTGGTATCAGAGCAGTAAAATATTCTGCGGAAAGAGATACAGTTGTGTTAAAGATGGAGAGTTTATGGTCTTGCTATTGTGCAGATGGCAGCACAGGAAGGTGAGAAGATTGCAATAGCCTAGAGCGGTTACCAAAAGACCAAGTCCAGAGGAGAGCTTGGTGAGGTAAGAGGCAGCAAGGAGGACTTGCTGTTGCAAAGGTTGATTGCAGCTCACAAGTTGAAGATATTACGAAGACCAAAAGCATATGACCAGGAGGTCATAAATTTTTGTGCCTTGGGAGTCTGATGCAGGAGCAACCAGCAACAAAGCAAACCAGAGGATCAGAATAAAAGAAAAGCCTGATTTAAAGCAGAAAAATAGATTTAAAAAGGATAAAGCAGATTTAAAGCTTTCATGCATGAAGCTTTTGTGGAGGAAATAAGGAGAGGATAGGATTGATCCTTCCTAAAATTCTTATATAATTGTAATACCATAGGGGTGTAGGAATATATCTGTTTTGTGAAGAATTTTGTGAGTGGCAAGATGTAGTCGAGCTAGAGCTTGTTTTAAGGCTTAAATGCCTTAATTTTGTAACTGTTCCATAAATATACAAATATGTGTTCATGTTCTGTGTTAATTATATATTGCTATGTATTGTATTACCTTGTGGTTGTGAGATTTTAATCGTATATTGCATGCTTGTAATGGGTTGAAGGGAACGATGAAGATTTTTTTTAAAGAATTTGGGATTTTGAGCAACCCCCAAAATCTCATTTCATCAGTAAATAAATTTTTATTTATAAAAGTAAATTCAGTTATTGAATATTAATAAATCAATTTTTTAAAATATTTAAAAATTTACAATCAATATACACATTATAAGTTTAACATTTACTTATATAATTATAATATTTAATTTTGAAAAATAAATATGTATATCTAAAATATAATTGAAATTTTTTATTTTTCTAACTAAAAAATAAATCGAAAATCTTATTATAACTTTTACATAATATCACAAAATTTTAACAATGAATTTTAACAATATAATAGCTATTTCATTGATTTTTTTAAGCAATATAATAACTATGTTGCTGATTTTTTGAGATATAAATAACTACACTGATTTTATGCCATTATTCTTGCAAATAGTTTCAACTAATTAATATAGATTTTCATAAGTGCATATCCATATCCATATCCATGAATAACAAGACGGGCTGCGGGGTAGCTAGTCCCTGCCCCAGCCTGTAGCATATTAGATTATGCTGCCCAAGATGCCACAGAGCGGAAAGGCTAGTATTAGGTCTGAGTTCCCTTAGATCCATGTGCAGGAGGCAAAATAGAAGACTGAGGCTAAGAAGATGGTGACTGCAGGTTGAAATAGGAGGTTGAGGCCCGAAATATGCAGGCCAAGGGTTCCAAGCTACTTGACCAAGTGAGCAAAAGTATGAGGAAGAGCAACCTGCTTTTCTGCGTTGCGTTAGGGTTTTCTGAGACTGTCATGCTTCTGAGATCAACTCGTAAAGTCGATACTGAGACTGTCATGCCTTTATTTCTACAGAAGGTTCGATACTGAGACTGTCATGCCTTTATTTCTACAGAAGGTTCGATACTGAGACTGTTTTCATAGTTTATAGAGAAAGACCCGGAACCACCAATAGCCGTGGGAGAGGTAGTTGACCGAGTGAAAGCAGCACCAATAGCATAGGTAGAACCAGTTCCAAGCGCAACATTTCCAGCGGTAAGCATAATCGGTTAAGGAGGGCTGAGAAGCCTTATAGCGTATAACGAAACGTTATAGTGGCATATCGATTCATGTACACAGTTTTCAATATTGTAAGTGTCTTTGTCACTTGATGTCAATCAAATGAGAAACTATTACGCGTATAAAAATGAAATTAATGGTTCTCTCATGGATGTTGATGCATTACTGGATGTGATGCACATTAGTATTCATTAAAAGTTGCACTTGTGACCAACCCCAGTTAACATGTTCACGTCGGTCTTGAACGAAAAGCTCGGACCATCTCCGTCTATGCATGATCCTTTTGGCGCCCGCTCGCCACGTATCTCTCTACCAGCTGGCTTCATTACTGAGCATCCAGAAATCCTTCAGATTGTAGTAATATATGTTGCATGCTCGCCTCCCTCTGATGGTTGTTACCCCTTTGTATGCTCACTGAGCCAAACTCTCGTGCTTTTCGATTTCCTTCTTCCCAGCGCCCTCTGGTGCAAGCAGACTGTGATCTCTTGCAAGCGGAATTCCTTAGAAACAGAGTCTTATGAGCTGCATTTAAATTAGTTCCCAGCCCACAGCGTATTAGATTATGCTGCCCAAGATTCCACAGAGCCGAAAGGCTAGTATTAGGTCTGAGTTCCCTTAGATCCATGTGCAGGAGACAAAACACAAGACTGAGGCTAACAAGATGGTGACTGCAGGTTGAAATAGGAGGTTGAGGCGCGAAATATGCAGGCCAAGGGTTCCAAGCTACTTGACCAAGGCGGAGCTGGAAAGAGGACGATTTCTTTGAAGTCTGAGCAGTTTGATTCAAGAAGGATAGACATTTTATCTTTGTTCTGGGTTCTGTGCAAGACCAAGTGTGAAAGAGGGCAGCTGAGACTTGAACCAGGTATATGCTAAGTTATTGTACAATGAATTCTATAGCAAATAAGGCACGGGTTCATATGACATCAGCAGTGCTCTGCAAAGTTCGTAATCTGACTTGCATCCATGGAGGTAAAATTAATTAATTGTTGCATCCATGAATTAGACAGTAATTTAAAGGAGTGCAAAAGCTACGGAAACAGGTAAAAATTTGTCATTAGCTGCGCCGTTTTTCTCCGGTCTTCAAGCATTTTTTAATTTTTGTAAATTCTGTAAATGTTTCGTAGATCATCGTTTATTTCCAGAGGTTCTGAGCTGCGGACTCTTTAGGTTTTCGTTCGTTCCTCTGAGCCTCTTTTTTCACAGTTACGTGCTCTGTAACAGAGGAATTTCGTTCTTTATAGTGAAACTATCAGCGAGCATAAGATGGCTACGGATTCAGTGGATAATACTAATAATGAGCATAAGATGGTTAAGGATTCAGTGGATAATACTAATTGTGAGCATAAGGCTTCTATACATTTGAGCAACAGTGTTGCCATTGAAGGGCATAAGATTGTTAAAGTCTCGGAAAATGGGGATATAATGAATCATGAGCATGGTAAAAGACATTCTCCTGTCAAGGAAATGCCAGATTGTAAAAAAATCAATCAGGATACTGCTAGTGTGCATCAGGTTGATAAAGGTCTTATGAATGTTCAAACTAATTCTAGTAATGTGACAGATTTCGGGAATAATGATAGTAACATTCCAACTTCAGGAAATGTCTCTATAATAGGACAGGTATTGAGTCAATATTTAGATATAGTCTGATTTATCTGTTTCTGATTTGAAAAGACAGTTTTGTAAAAGACAATTTTGTTTCAGCTTCTTGGAATTATTAGCGTCCCTTTGCCTCATAACACTTGGATAGTGGCATTTGACTTAATTCTACTATTTGACTCGGACCTTTGCATGATCCTGGAAATCGAAATTGCTTATTATCCAAAGACCATGCAGATTTAGGGGTTTCATTGAAGACAATTGAACCTGGTAGCCTATCTAATCTGGCAGAAGAGTGTAGTTGTTTGTTGCAAAAGCAGGATTCCAATAGTCTTTGAGGTATTTGTTCTCTTACCATTGAACAGAGTAATAAAGAGTATATTGGAGGTTAAGACAGACTGAATATAAACGTTCTAGTATAACAGTGAAGCAGTGAAGAGCCCAGGACGCCGACCTCAGGCACCAGGTAAAGTTACCTTATTTCTAGATTTCATAGTACTCTTAACTTCTTATGTTTGATGGTAGTTTGCAGCAATTTCATGAGTGGTTGGAAAACAAGGCTCGGTCTAAGCCTCGAATTCCAACTCGGTCTGCAAACCTTCAAGACTTGGCACAACGCCTTGAAGCCAAGCTTTCTGCGGCTGAGCAAAATAGGTATTCTTTTGGCCAAATTGTCTCCATTCTGGGTTTTTTTATTCTCTTTTATCGAATTTGCGAATTTTATGCATGAGTACATAGCAGGGCCCTCGCTATAGCAATACGTTGCTTTTGCCCTCCCGATAATTGCATTCCTCTGTCTCCACAATTTGTTTCATATCCCTTCTCCAAAGAGCTACACAAATCCAAGTTAAATCACTGCCATATTCAGTCCGCCCAGAAACAATCTTCTTAAAAATTATGTTTCAATTAAAAAATTGCAGTATTTACCTGATGAAGTCATGAACATTTGCAATAGGCTCTGGATGCAGAATTAAGGCATCCGGTGGAGCAGCATTTGGATGAAGGGCCATTGCAGATGAAGCATGATGGACGAAGGGCCGTTGCAGATGAAGCGGCGTTGCATATGAAGCAAAGGGTGAAGGCGTTTTAAGGGAGGCAAGTAAAGTTGGTTTCCTCCATGCAAATTGACACGCCAAGGCAATTTCGACACGGCGGCAAGGTGGGCAGCAGCCATGGTTTAGCAGATATCATCCGCAATAAGTATTCCTAACATTAAATGTTAGGAGATTAATGCTAAGGGAAACCTAGCATTAGTTCATGAAGCTCTTAATCACTTATACTTTTGCCAAATTTAGCCTAACTTTTCAGCTTGTATACCTCGTACTGAGGTCAAATAAGACGAACATGTTTCTGACTGGTTAACAGCATAAACAAATAAAAAATATGGTTTTGTTTTTCGTGTCATTCGAAGGGACTTTGTTGTAAGTTAAAATAGTTTTATGGGTTGCCGTGCCAAACTAATAGCCACCGACCAAAATCGATTGCTATAGTCCGTGTCAGGCCTGGAGGGCAGGGACTAAAAATGTTAAATCGAGATCATCCAACTCAAAAATCTAATTTAAAGCCGAAGGAATTGAAAACCAGCGTGATCATGTACAGAGATATCAGAAACAGTTGTAATTAATTAGTATCCATATCCATGAATATTAGTTCACTTTTATTTCCGTTTGAGCTTTTTCGAGGTGCTTCAGACATATTATTGCAGTGCGTAGTTTTCATATATTTCATGTGAGAGTATTTTAAATGTGCTCATATAATATAGATTTAGTTATTTAATTATATGAGTAGGACTACTATAGATGGATTTTAACTACCAAAATTTTAGAAGCTGGAGTGGGTGATTTAGTCATTTAATTGTATGTGATCCTAATTTGTTAATTACATGTTACAACACTGCATAATTAGATTTGGTTCTACTTCTGAGGAGACCTAGAGATTGGTACTAAAGAAAACTTTATCCTAAAAATCTAATAAGCAAATATTTACCTCTAAAGTCACATTAAGTTTTTATCTCATTCTAATCTTTTCATAATATATATTATGTATTTTTATGACTTAGTTAAATTATAGAGGAAGAGTATTTTTTCCGTATCCTAAAAATCTAATAAGTAAATATTTACATCTAAAGTCACATTAAGTTTTTATCTCATTCTAATCTTTTCATAATATATATTATGTATTTTTATGACTTAGTTAAATTATAGAGGAAGAGTATTTTTTCAGTCAATTTTGATTAAAATTAGAAAGATATTTTTAAAAATTTGACTTTAAATTTATTTATGTATTCAAAAAATACATTTTATATAATAACAAAACACAATATTACTTAAAATTATAAAGATGGATTTAGGTGAAAAGACTATTTCATCTCTAAACTAGACTGGATCTTTTAAA